>RJWM01006856.1:0-81710 GCA_004363535.1 Dasyprocta punctata | reverse complement strand
AAAAGGTTCTGAATCTTAAATTTTGCATGTTTTGACATAAATGTATTCTGACTTGTAAGTCATCATAACAATAAGAGGTTTTGCATTTAAGATGCAGAAAGACAAATATGAACTGATATAAAGTATTATAATGCATCAGGAACATAAAAAATACAATTACTACAGGCATACAGCAGCATATGGTTCATTTTACCAATAAGATAAATGCATACATCAGCTCTGTTAAATATATGTGCATGTTTATAATTATAATGATGTTAATTAAAACCCAATCCAGTTGTCCAAGAAAATGTGAGCCCAAAGCTCCAACTTTACCTACTTTAATATTTAAAGAGAATGTATTTTCACATATAATCACCCTCTTTTTCTTAAGTTTGTGTTAATCATTTTCCATTTCAAATGCAAAATTGCTTCAAGCTGTTTAGTTTGGGAAATGTAATTGCTATTATTCTGATTGTTATTGATAGCAAATAAGAGTAATCATGAAAGATCTCCTCTGGAGATCAGTATTCTTGGTTTCTAGAAACAGCTCTGCCACCACTGAGAATTGTTACCTTGGGGAGGTAATGTAACCTCTACAATTTTCCTCATTTGCAAAGCAAAGGAGGAAGCCCCGCCAATGTCTAAGGTCTCTGCCAGACTGAATATTCTAAATATCTGTGATCTATGACTGTCACTAGTTAGTCTAATTTTAAAAAAGCAATGCCAACTTTTGTTCTGTTTTCTTCTCTACTATCGTAATTATAATTGATATTTCAGAAATACTCTGTTCAAAGCCTCTGGGGTTATTTGTAAAGTGGAAACACAAGTGCTATGAGAAAATAAAATGGACAGAAGTTTCCGTAATAATGAATATTGCATTCCCTTCTCTGGTCAGAGCATTTCAGTACATTCGCCTCAGTCTCAGTAGGCCATGTTAGGGCTCTTCCCATAGGCTGGGGTCCTCTAACCCCACAAGAGGGAGTTAGTCTGCCTTTACACTCTAGAATCCTAATTTTCAGGTTGCTTCCCTGTAGATAGGGAAAAAGCTCAGCTCTACTAGATAATGGTCCGAGAAGGAATGCTGCATTTTTGAACTGTTCTGAGACATACATGTCACAGTCTCCTCTTCTGCTCTGCTGAGCAGCTCTCTTTCCATATTCCCTGGCACCACGGTTGAGTCCTGCTTGAACCTGCTTGGTCACGGGAAGAGAGAACTTGGCTTGGAAACATTTTGGCTCTTCCTCCTTTGCAGCTCTGCTCAGTTTGATTGGCAAAGCTCTGGGTAGCAACACCACCCACTTGTTTCTCTTTTTTGCCTCCTGTTTCTACCAGTCCTCCTTAGATTCCCCTTGCAGAGACACATGGAGGTAAAACACGACTCCATGGCCAGCAGTTCTGAGCACAGATGTAAATATAGGACGCTGGAGTGCTTGGCTTTCTCTAAGCATCTCAAGCTGTGCAGCCTTTGCAATTGTCAGCAGCCCCTTCTTAACAGGGAATGGCACACCCACTCCATCTCCACTCATGATGGAATCACAAAGTGATTCAGACTGTAATTGTTCTAAACATTTATGCACAGGGTCTATGAGGACATACAGATAATAACAGAGTAATTAAGCTTGACATTTCCAGAGAACAGGTGAAAAACCTACTAGATTCCGCAAGGGCCAAAGGACTAAGTACCTTTATGAATTTCAATATCACAATACTCTTTTGGCTAGCAGAAAGAGGCATGTTAAAAATATTCCCAAATTTTAAAAAAGATTTTATGCTAATGGCTATTAAACATTTAATGCTCTGTTAACAAATGGTTATTTCCCCATTAAGCACCATCACGACCTATGCATAGTTTATGAACATTCTTGTTGTCCTTGAGAGAAATCACATACAGTAATCGCTAAAAATAGCAGCCATGTGATGAGTGGAGTGTAATTTGCATCAAGAGTTCAGCTGACATCAGGGAGCTCAGAAGCTTGTTTCCAGGATCAGACAGCGGTAACCCACCAGCAAAGCAGAACATTCTGCAAGTGACTAAGTCTCCTTCTTTTATAAGACCTGGTTTATAACCGTGTGACTTCCTCTTTAATAGTGAAGTATTTTTGAATGGCTTCCTTGCGGTCTTTTGAATTCAGTCCCTTCTTTGTCTACATTCTCCTGGCTGTATGCTATAGCTCCTTCTCCATACCACAAGGACCGCACATTGCTTTCATGGGAGAGAACAACAGACCAGCCACGGCGAGAAGTCATTTTAAAACTTATCTAACTTAGCACTCTCCTTTCACAGTAAAATAATGGATCTTCAGAAAAGTGAGATAATGTGAAAGGTGGGACATGTTGCAGTTGTAAGACAGACTGAATTGTAAGTCTCAAGTTCTAGGTCAGTCTGCTTTCTCTGTTCTTTCCACCTATCAAAGTTGCATTACTTTGTCAACAGTCACCTCCTTCATGGAGTCTATGATGACTGGGCTAAAGTTAATGATCTTTCTCTGCATCTTGCAGTAGCTCTCAACACTTCCTGACAATGAGACCCCTTCTCAGAGGCTGGGGATAATTTGGTTTGCCACAAAAAATTTTAAAATAAAATGAAATAAAAATCACTTCCTTTCTATTGGTTTTCTTCATTTGGAACATTTAGTTGTCCTAAATCATAAATTGACCTACTTTTTTCCCTCATCCTTGTGTCTATTGGGAATTGGTTCTGTGACCCCCACTAGAAAGTAAAATCCACAAATGTTGAAGCCTATTATATAAAATGACGTAGTATTTTATATAATCTACACACATTTTCCTTTGTACTTTAAATCATCTCTTGACTACTTATAATATCTAATACAATATAATTGATAGGTTGATAGTTGTCATACTATATTGTTTAGAGTATGATAATAACAAGAAAAACATAGTCTGTACATATTTGGGTTAATCAAATCATCTGATGCAAATCCTCTGAGTAAAACCAGTGTTAACTCTACACTTCAATTTTATCTTAAAGACTACAAGATTAAATCAAATCTTGCACTGGAAATAAGTCCTGTGATATGGCCCTTATTAGGTGTTTTATAAGTCAGTATTTTCTGATAGTCCCTGCCTTGTGCTTATTTCACAATAGTCTTGATGTGTCTGCACTTCTATCCCACGTCATCCTAGGTCTCACTGTCTCAGTTTATCATTTTCCTTAGTGTTTATCAATTTCCGCTGTTTTTTGCTAAGGCAATAGATACTTCACATTCCTCAGAGGGGTTTTCAGTTTTGGAATCTTGCACTTAACCTCCAGAATGAGCTGCTAGTAAATGCTTTCCAGTTGCCTCAAGTGTATCCTTTCTTTGTCTAGACCATGAGATCCTCAAATTTAAGCTCCATGTCTTTGCCATCCCTTAGCAGAACACTACATATGCATTACCTATCCTGTGTGGCAATATAGGGTGGGCAAGTATGTGAAAGGAACTGAATTTTTCAGATATCTGTAGAAATAATGGAATCAGCAGAAGTGTTGGTACAGAAATCATCTCCAATACAGTCATACCTCAGTACTTGAGAAACTGTTGTGGAATTACTGATGAGTGCCAAAACTTACAGGTACCAAATTAATTTTCCTATATGAAATGATGTAATTTCCCCAGAACTTCCACATTTTCCTGGGCTAATATTAACCTTTTGCTTGCCAATACAGAGAAAGATCAAAAGCCTTTTAGGCACTAGGCAAAATGTGAGTGAACACTGGGTTGGAACGTGTTCTAAAGCTGATGAGTACTGAAGTGTGCCTGTACCTGCTTTTACAAAGTCCACAGTGAATTAAAGAATAAAGAGCTTTTCCCATCATGGTTTCCCAACTTCTGTAATCAATTGAGTATCCTTATCAGCTTATAAACTGTAAGTTATTTTAAATTTATATCTACTTTTAGTATCATTGCTTGCATTACCATCATTACAAGCTTATTTCTAGAACTCAAGGCTAGATTTTTAGTGATAATGTATGGCAAGTATATGACAAAACCTAATGCTACACTGCAGTAGAAAATGGATATAAGACTTTTTTTTCTTTGTTGGAGCCCCAATATGGGCAATTGCCTAAGGCACAATTCATAGAGATCCTCCAAATGAAACTCTGTTGTGTAATGACTAATGTTTAATGAGCCCTTGTCATGGTGAAAAGTCATCATTTGTCTTTGAAACCAAGATATTAACTAGGCGTTGGTTGGATTTGCTGTTGTGCATGGACCTTGCTCTGCAGCAGTGATCGCAATACTTTTCTCTATGTGTAATTGCTGTTCTTTAATGCTACTTTCCCATTTCTGACACTGGAAACTACTCCAACATAATTTAAGCACAGCAAGGTTTTTAAACTTCTTGCTCTCTCTCTCTCTCTCTCTCTCTCTCTCTCTCTCTCTCTCTCTCTGTTTCTTCAGAAAATTCTAAGTACTTATCCTCCTTTTGATTTTGCTTTATGAGAGAAACATGTATTTATTATACACTCAGTGTCAGACACTATGCCAAGTATTTTAATACATCATCTGCACCATCACATTATTCTTCACAATTATATACTATTATTACTTCCAGAAGTGTGTGTTAAGTACAATCTGTTTTCTCTCTTATGTTTTATAATGTGAATTATGTCATACACAGAAAGGATGGTGATTTTTAAAAACACAGAAATCCTATTGACTAATAAATGACTGTTCCTAGTCAGTTAACTTTTGTGCCAGGTAACAGCACCTAAACAAGAAATGAATTAACTAAGCTGAATACAGCAAGACGTAAAATATACAATATTCATATTTGCCCTGTGTTTTTTTCTCCTGGTTCTTTCTTACTACATACTCTATTTTGGAAGTCAGATTATGCTAAGTTTTGTGTATTTTGACCTTGTTATCATTCTACTATGTTTCCATCCTTTGGTCAAGTTATCTTCTTTTTTTTTCCCTAATTATAACTACCCTCTTTTTACTAGGATTAAGCATTCTTTAATAGTTAGTATATGTTTATCAATGTTTTGTTATGAAATTATATCGACGTAGGATAGTTTGAGTTCAATCCTATTGTCTCCTTACCTCATCATTTTAGAGCATGATATTTCAGAATATCAGGAATATATACAGTATTTGAGCAGAAGTAGCTGTATCTGCTATGTTACAGACACAGCACAGGTATTTTATTCAAAACAGTGAAGCATATAGGAACACAGGCATCACATCTAGGTAACATCAGGCCTAGTCATGCAAATAATAAGTGACGTATGTGGGATGTAGCTGTGGCTCTATTTCATTCCAAGCCACTTGCTCTTTGCATTCTAGCATGCTGCTTCTCAACTCTGCCATCTTCTTTTTCAGCACTCCCTCATTTCAAAGCTAGAAACAGTGCCCCGGGAGTCGCATGCAATTCCTGCCTGTGTGCACGTCCTGCATGTGACTGCAAGTGCATATCTACTCAGATGCAAGCGTTTATCCCGGTGCCCTCAAATCCCACCTGCCGGCAATCGGAATGTGTCAGCTCTTAGTTGAATGCACAGATCTCACTGCACACCATGCTTTCTGGGTGAGGGAGCACCTGGCTGAAACCACAATATTTTACTTGGCTCCCAGAATGGCCACTGAGTAGCTACAACAATTATCATCTCTGTACAGTAGACACGTGCCTCGCCAATCTGAATGGACTAATGGAACCCAGAATCTGGGCAGGAGTAAAATATCTCCATCATAGACTGAAACATTTGGTGTCTGAACTGTTGCCAGTTTTTCTAACAATCTCCATCTTAAGCTGGCTCAATACATATTTAACGAATCCTTCTATAAAACCTTTAATAGCCCTCAATTCTTTTCAAATGGCAAATGACTCAGCAGTTTGAAGTGATGAGTTGGGTGCTGCCTCTATACTCATACCTAAGACAAAGTGATTTTTTAAAAACATTCCTCCCTAAAAAGAGCTCCTCTTTATGCTCACATTCATATGATGCGAAAACACTTACGTGTGCCAGTCCTCTCTCTCCTAAGGATGTGATTAAGCAAAAGGAAAGCTGCAAGTTTCCGTAATGAAGAATTCTGTGTGGCGTATGCTGGAATTGTTTGTTGAATAATTTTGTGTCATCATTCATCCTCAAGCCCTGATGACCTCTAGTTATATATCGTTCATTCAGCAAATGCTATTGATGTTTCTCCCTGGGGAAGTCTCTTCCGATGCTCTGGAAAATACAAAGGTGAACCATTCATGAAGGCATTGCTCTTACATGCACTGTACCAGCAAGTATTAAATAGATGCATCTGATCCAAGAAATGGCCTGGACTTATTCCTGGAACCAGATAAAATTCTTCAAACTCTTAACAGCTTAGAATGGGAAGATAAAAACCAAATTTGGGTCTGAACCATCTTCAACCTTGAAGTCTTTCATCTTTGCAAGTGTCTTATACCAGTTATGTTAAATGGGTAATAGAACAATCACTCTTCCTATCCACCCTCACTCCTCCTATACATATGCATAATCACAGCATGCATAGCTCCAAAGCCCTTTGTTACCTCCTGGCCTCATCTTATGCTACCTACCTCTCTCCTGGCTTCTTTTGGCTCAGCATCTTTTGTTTACTGTTCACTCTACCAGGAATGTTTTTTTATTTCCATAGCCTCATGATTCTGATTCATCATGTTTTTGGTTTAAAAGTCACTTCCTCAATGACTGTTCTATTTAAAATAATTCTCCCAACAAACATTCCCTTTCTCTCTTTCTTGGTTTATTTTTCTACATAAAACTTCCCACATTTTGTCCACTATATATTTTGTTTGTTATTTGGTATTTTTGGACTTCTCTAGCCAATTAATATGTAGCATCCATGAAGACAATTTGATTGTGCTTCATTTGGTTGAATTCCCAGGGCACAGAACAATGTTGACCAGAAGGCAAGGCCTCTCCAACCACTTGCTAGATGCTTGAATGAATGCAGTGTGTACCTCCAGGCATGTGCATTTCTTTACTATTCAAGGCCATGCTGTATAGCAAGTATGCTATCACACACTCAGAAAAGAAGAAAAAATGATTACCGTGGGGGGATCAGTGATCATAGAACAAAGTGAGCCTTGGCACCAATGCCACTCCACTTTAGTCACTCTTCTAGCACATCCTTTTCAACCTGCCCAGCATTAGATTAAATAAGTTATTTCCTGTGAAAACTGGAAAAAATTGTCATAGCATATTTTACAAACATGCTGTTTAGTCTGGAGTTTGCATGTTACCTTTGAAAAGTATGCCAAATCCAACTACATCATACAAAATAAATGAAATCAATGGAGCAGCTGATGGCAAAGGTACATTTTACCCAAGATCTTCAGGAGCTGAAACATCTTCCTAAGGGACACAGAAATTATTTCTATGTCTCATTCAGCAAACACTTGGTACCATTCTTAGTTTTGGGAGAAGACTCGGGGAAGGCATCCTCTGTGGCCACACAGATTACCATATAACCTTAATAACCATGGTTGTACCTTCCATTTGATGATACCATGTCTTCCATGTCGCATATCTTTTTAAGTTTTATATGTTGAGAAACCAAGACATGCCTTTACAAAGACTGGTTATATAAGAGAAAATGAAAAATTACATCTTGTAAGTAATATCCTCCTTTTCTGTTCTGCGTTATTGTTGTAATTACTGTTTTTAATTTGTGGATAAATTTCCTAATTAATGATAGCAAGAAGTACTCATGACCTTTCAAGGACATCTGCCTGTAATGATTTTAATAAGTCCATCATTCAAAAAAAAAAAAAAAGATTTTCTGGAGTTTTTTTTTTTTTTCAGCAATCTGGAATCACACATCTATTAATTAATGGCTTACCCAACAGAGGAACTTAGAATCCAATAAATTGCATCCTATATGTACCATTTCCCTATCAGACAATGCCCAATGAAAAATCAAGTACTTGTTTACCATTGATAGTTTAAGGTCACATGGGAAGGCAATAATATAGTAATATTTTCAAAATATTTCTACTCCATGCATTAGGATGTCTGCTATTCCTAAAGGCTTGCTGGATTGCTACCTTCATTCAACAAGGCAAAATTTGTTTTCAAATGAACTATGAGGTCATTTAGTAGAATCTGAACCTTCAAGTTAGCCTACAAAGTACCCCTGTAGAAGCATACAATATTTGCAAGGTATTTGAGCTACAAAGCTCACAGAGATGCCTGGACACATGCCAGAACTGAAGCAGATGCTTCTTGGCACAGTTGATTTGGGAAAGGAGCAAGTACATGACATTCCATCTAAGACCCACTGCAGTGGGTGTTTATTTGCAACTTTTGCAAGAATCACACTCACAGATCTCTTCTGCTTAATCAGAATGACATAAGTCACAGGCTGCTAGCTTGATTGACGTTAAATTCATGTGAGAAAAGAAAAAGTTGAACAAGGCTAAGTTCCTGGCTAAGATTCAGTTTATTGTGGCTGACCTCTCGACACATTCTAGAGATGTCTAGCCAGATGAATATGCACCCCTTACACTTGCTGCCCCTTCTAGAAAGATATTTTTTATTTCTCCTCCGGGTCACCGAGGAGAGAGAATGACCTCTGCTGGTACAATGGTGCATTCTCTCACGGAGGGCTTCCTTCACATCATGCCCTTTGTCTTCACTCTTGCTGTTCTTTCTGCCAACACGGCCCCTCACCATGGGCACCGGGAGTCAGTCATCCCTCAGGGCCCAGCACACTCTCCCTGTGTGAAACATTCCCCAGTCTCCTCTCCAAGAGACTGGTGTTTCTCTCCCTATCCCCTATCATAATTCCTATACACTTTTAATATAGAGGCAGATTCTTTTCCTTTTGGGGCCTCACTCTTTATTTTTTCTTTAATATTAAACTTCATAAGAAGAGAATTATAATGTTTAATCTTTGATTTCCCAAAGCTTACAGAAGTGACTGAATTTGTACATCCAAAAATATTCATTGAATGAACGAATGAATCAATTAATCAATTGATGCTTACTTCCTGTTTCTTCTGGTACTTAGGAATAATTATTGATTTTTGCAGTGTCTAACCTTCTTATATTTCTCCACCACCCAAGGAGTGATTGACAATAATTATAAATTAGAATGAATGCAGCTACTATAATTTAAGTGTATGCTAATAAGGCAGAGGTAGACTCATCTAGAGAAAGTAGTTTTGTGCGTGTGTGTGTGTGCGTGTGTGTGTGTGTGTGTGTGTTTCTACCTAGAAACCATATTCCTTGGATGAGACTAAGATTGAAGTTGTAGTGCTCCATGGGATTCTAATCCATAGTTAGTATCACTTCTCCTTATGGCACCTGTATATGAGTAAAAGAATTAACAGATGGCCGGGGTCTATATTTGTAGACTAGAATTACATGAAAAACAATCACTTGTCAAGCTCCCGAACTTCCAGAAACTTTCTTTGCTTCTTTCTGGATAAGATTTTGAAAGAGGAAATAGACCAGTAGAAGTTGACATTGAAAAGCAGGTGAGTTCATTTTCTCAAAAGGTGAGAAATACTCAGCAGTATTCCTGATCTGGTTTAGTGACATTTGTACAACTGTGATCAATCCTTAGTCACTGATGTGGCAGAGGAGGCCACACTTGTGACACTGTGAACTGTAATAATGGGGAAAATCATCACCTACTGATCACACAGAGTTGTTAGGACAGGTCTGCTGAATCTGCAGAATGTACTAGTGAAGTGGAGACTTAGGTCATATTATCTATCATTAGTGTTTCACTAATCAAGCATGATTATGTTTTGTAGTTCATTTCAGAATGTTTGAAAGTAGTTTTTCCAATACATTGTTTTGTAGTAATTATAAACCACTATTGTTAGTGTTCCAAGCACACATATTTTCATTATTCCAATATGGGATACTTCTGTAAGGCAAGATGCAAGTCAGTCATCCCTCTATGAAATGAAAGCTACTTCAGCTTATAAACAGCAGACACATTTTCTCCTTTGCTGACAGGTCATAGTTTACTGATGAAGAACAATTGGCTTAATGTAGAGAATGCTGAAAATTATCACAGACAATGCCAATGAAAAAGAAATTCGCATTACTTTTTCAAACATTACCTTTAAAGCAATCTCATGTGGAAAGTATAGAGAATTTTATTTGGCTCTTAAAAACCTTCCTTATGGTCTCTAGAAACTGAACTAAGTACAAAAGAACCATTAATAGAATTTGATTTTCAATTCGGTGAAACCACAGTGTCATAAAGATGAAATAGGTCTCCTACAAATTCCTAATTTTCCACCAAACAAGAACACTTGAAGTCAGTTGACTTCCAACATTTTGCATTGATTTTTCATGGGGAATAAAAGATACTACTGAGAAATTCACCATGTTGAATTTAGCCACATTGCATTCAAGAAATTATAGGAAAGTCAAAACACACTTGGCTGAATGAACACTATCATAAGTTGTTATCCTGTACATGTTTCTCTTAGACTGCATGCCACTTAAAGGGCTAATGTGTGACTGGGAGGAATGTAAAAGAAATGTTCATTACAACTCATTAAAAATGAATACAATTCTAAATCAATTTCAATTAGTTAAAGTGTAGCCATTGCACATATCTTGGAGAATTTTATTATAAATTCATGCTAACTGTGTGAGTAATGGCTGTTAGTCCATGTTTCCTTACCTAATAAAAAGAAATAGCCATCTGCATACAGTTCTTATTAAATGAAATATTTAAAAAATGTCATCTTGTTTCTCATGGTTATGTCCTGATTATGTCAAGCCAAATTAGTTAACTATACAAATTAGAGTAAAGAAAAGTGACATATAAATAAAAAGCATGGAGACACTCCCATGAAAAGCATCTTTAGACCCTATACTAGGTGACAATTTCACATACTACCAGGGAGGATACCAGTCTTTCAGTGGTACTATGTTTGTGCCAACATCCATCTTTTTTTTCTCCATCTGTCCTACATGGTGGATATTTTTATCCAAGGTCCATGACTTATAAAGATAAATGGAAGAGGAAGAGTGCACTCTAATCTTCATTTGTCTTTCCAATTAACTGATCTGTTCTGGTCTTGCCCTCTCTGTAAAGAAAGATGCTCTCTGGAGATATAGCTCAGTGGCACAGCACTTGCCTGGCAAGCACAAGGTCATGAGTTCAATCCCTGGGAAAAAAAAAGAAAAGAAAAGAAAAGAAAGATGCTGCATGAAATGCATGGAATATTATCTCTCACACCTGGCAATAAATATTCAAAGATTTTGATTTGTGAATTGCACGTCCCTTACTTAAAACTGAAAAACTGTCACTGTTTGGAAGACTATTACAGAGTATCTAGGGGCTTACTATGTTGCAAACAGTGCTTTAGGCATTAGAAGTAAAACTATGAGCACTGCAGAAGATCCTGATATAAAGAATTTATAATCTGAGACAGGCATGGTGGCACACACCTATAATCCCAGCACTCAGGGAACTGAGGTAGGAGGATCACAATTTTTTTTTGTAGCAGGGATTGACCTCATGACCTTGTGCTTACCAGGCAAGTGCTTCATGTGTACTAAGCTAAGTCCCCTGCCCAGAGGAGCCAAAGTTTGAGTAGAGCTTTAGCCACTTAGTGTGAGCATGTCTTAAAATAAAAATCAAATGAAATAAAAAGAGCTGAATGTGTGGCTCAGTGATATAATACCTGTGGAGGTGATACCATACACACCCATGCACACACACACACACACACACACTCAGGAGAGTTTATAATCTAGTAAAAGTGAAAGGTACCTCTGTGTACAATTACAAGAAACATGACACATTCCATAGCAAGGAAATTTAATGTGCTTTGGCAGCATACAAAGAGATATCTAATCCCTGTTAGAAAACTAGGAAAATTTCCTGGAAAAGTTGCTAACTAAGATATGAAGGATAACTACTTATTACCTAGGTAAAGGGATGAGTTATAGCATGTTTCAATGAGCAGGAGTAGAATGAATGACTGTAGAGCTCTGTGATACTAAAGCAACAATACTAACAGAGTTTTGTAAGTTAGAAAATAAAACGTAACAATAGCATTAACAGGAACATAATGATTCTAAGCACTTAATGACTGTATGGAGGGGGAAAAGGAAAGATGAAGAAAGACCTTGCAAGTAAGGTCAAAATTGCACATTTTCCCCCAAGAAAGAGGTTTGACATCATTTAGAAAAATTTAGAAAATTTTACATTTTTACAAATGTAAATAACAAATTTACACTATACCATTCACAAAATGTAATTTATAGGGCCAGAGATTTAGTTTAGTGGCTTAAGCACCTGCCTGGCGGGCATGAGGTTGTGAGTTCAATCCCCAGTCCTAAAAATAAAAAAAAAAAAAAAAAAACCCTTGTGATGGAAAAAAATGTAATTTATAAATTTACATTGCACCATTTACATTTAGAAAAATTATTCAAGATGGAGTGCTTCAGATGGATAGAGAGGGAGGCAACCTAGAGCCAGGAAGATGGGTCTTTAGGGTGGATGTAGTGATAAAAAAGAATAACTAAAATATATTGCTTAGTATATATTGGACACAAATATCATATGTGTACTAATTCATTAATTCTTACCAGAGACTGAATAGGTAACTATAACTATCATTTCTGTTTTGTGGATGAGGACACAAGACGACTGAACACTCTGCCCGAGGTTACATACTACATGCATAGCTGATAAAAGACACATCCAGAGCTTTAACCCAGTCATAGCTCACAGGCTGTATCCTTAAAGGTCACTAACGTGTTGCCATGGCTCGAGTGTGCACCTCACAGATTCGTGTTCCCAGGGCAGTGGTGCTGAGAGGATAGGAAAGAGGTGGGGCCGCCTGAGAATACTGTATTAATGCTGATGTCCTCATTTAGGTTGAGTCTCACCGTAGTGAATTTGTTTCCAGAAGATCAGGTTTATACTAAGTGAAGCCACTTAGAGTGCTTTGCCTCTTCTTCATGCAGCCCCCTTCTTTCCACCTCACCTTGTTGTGACTTAGCCAAGGGAGGGCCTCACCCAATTACCGTGTGGACCTTTCAAATCCAGAATTATGAACTAAGAGAGCATCTTTATATATAAAATACTCAATCTGCAGTATTTTGTTATAGCACCACACAATAATCTAATAGACCTGCCATGGTTTGGACCTGAAATGCTCCCGAAGTCCCACCTGTTGAGTGTTTGGTCCTAGCTTGGTGCTTTGGGGAGGGGGTAGAGTCCTTAAGAGGTGTGGCCTCATTGGAGCAGGGTCTTTAGGTCATTAGGGATCACAAGAGTTTGATCTTTTTCTCTTTTGCTTCATAACCATGAGGTGAATAGTTTCGTACTATTGCTGTGCAACCAACAATAATGGACTAGAGCCTCTAAAAACTGCAGGACAAAATAAATCTTTTCTCATTATAAGTTTACATTAAATATTTGTTATAGTGATAGAAAGCTGACTAACATAACACCTATAATTCTTGGACCTGGACAGTATCAGTGGAGGCAAACAACAGAGTCTAAGGACTCAGGAACAGGACAGTTCCTGTTCAAGCCAAGTGTCTGATACTCAGGGCTGAACGGAGCGTCTAGACAGACTCACAAAAGTCTTAGCAGAAATACACACAAATGAAAGAAGTCAAGCTAAGAGTGGAGGTCAAAGCACAGATCTGTAAAGAAGTTCATATGCAGACAGTGAAGAGAATTTCAAAACACAGAACAAAACAAAGCGAAGCAGAATAAAACAGGTAGTGAAAGGATAAACCAAATATTCAGGAACTAAGAATTCTTGGGAAGTAAAGGAATAGAGCCAAGTAAGTAAGAGAACAGATGTGAACTAACAAATCAAGACAGAGTTTGCTGTGGCAGACAGGCATTTGCCTCAGGCCTGGTGCTTTTTTATAGTTCTTGTTGATTTCAAAACCAGAGTCTTTGTGACTTCTGAGCCTTGCCCTCCTGGAGTGGGAAGGAGGGAGAAGGTAATCGGGAACATGGGGTCAGGCTGACATTTTTCAGAAGAGAGTGACTAGCAGCTAACAGGAGGTTCATCCTAAGAAAAACATGAAGGATATGTCATAAGTACCTATTAGCAACAGATTAGGGATTCCTGTACATTGCCAAATTTCAATAAAGATTTGTTGTATGAGTAAATGAATACATAAAACACTCACTTATTACACTGTCAATGACTTAAACGAAGATGGAGAGGTCTATACATCTAAATTATGTTTCTTGATATTAAAAATAGACATTGTTTTCATAGGTAAAACCATCATTAGAGTTAAACTCCACCTTCTTGTCCCTTCGTCAATATTGCTAAAGGACAAAATTACTGCAATATAGTTTTACCAACTTATTTGGATTTTTCAACTCCAGAAATAGCAGCACTTTATTCCCCAAAACAGAGTATGTGTTCCAATGACCTGAGCAGACAAGGTTGATTTATAAACAAAGAAAAAACAAACAAACAAACAAAAAACTAAAATGCAAGGTGGTCACTTTAACAATGCTTTCCTTGTAAAGTAGGTATAAGAGAGGGAAGTAAAAATGATCAAAATGTAATTTGTATACATACCAATCCTCAAGAAGAATGTAATATGTGTAATATCATAACAATATGTAGTATACACAAAATATTATTTAAAAAGAAATTAAAATGGAGCTAAAAATAGAACATTTTTAAATAATGAAATTTTAAAATTACATTTAACAGATACATAAAATTGCACAGATTAATGGGACAATGTTATGGTTCAGTGCATGTATACACTATTACAATGTTTAAATCAGTAAATGTATCTATCTCCTAAACACATGGTATTTTTTATGGTAAAACTTCTTTTAGCTTTTGGAAATTACTGTTATCTCTTACCACTTTCTGTGCAATAGTGCACCAGAGTGTCTTGCACCTGTCCTACTGGAACTTAGTAATTATAAAGCAAACTTCCTCCACACTTTCCTTCTCCTACTCTCCCCAGCATCTAGTGATCACCACTGTACTCTCAACTTCTATAACAATTTTCTTAGATTCCAAATATGAGTGAGATCATGTGGTATTTCTATTTCTGGGCCTGGCTTCTTTCACTCAATATAATGATCTCTGGCTACCTTTTATTGTCACAAATGACAGGATTTCATTCTTTTCGTGGTCGAATATAGTACACTGGTGTATATATGTACTATGTTTTCTTTATCCATTCATCAATTGATGGACACTTAGGCTGTTTCTATTTCTTGGCTGCTGTGCATAGTGCTACAATAGACATGAGAGTGCAGACATCTCTTTGAAGTACAGTATATCCCAGCAAAGTCGCAGTTCAGAGTTTCCCTCAGTCATTGGCCAAGTTTTCCTTAGAATCTAACCAATAATTAGTTTTTAGAAGCCCTGGCAATTTTGGAAACTGCAAATATTGTATCCTCTGAGAATGTTCCAATCCAAGAGGGTTATTCAGTTCTCCTTGCTGCTGATTGGCTGTTACTCATCTCTGGCAGATGCACCAACATTCTCACATCATAACAGGTTACTGTACCACTGTATCACCTGTAGTTATCTTAAGTGTTCTCTGTTTTGGTCTAGTTCTTTTTAAAGCCCTAAGATCGTTAAGATGCCACCAAAATTTCCTGCACCTTCTGAAGCTTCTGGTAATGAACCCAAGCACCAGAAGAAGTTCAAGACACTCTAGGATAAGGTTGAACTACTGTACAGTATTTTTATTAAACGATTACGGTACTATATTCAGTATTTTATTAAATTAAATTGTGTAACTTTAAGGAATAGAGCATACTTAGGATTTAAAGTATAAAAATAGATAGATAGTTATAGGCATTTTTCTGACCATATCTGAAATTCATGGTTTTTCGCATTTCCCGAATGCTCTAGGAACATAACAAATTTCAGGGGTCCATTGTACTAGTTTCATTCTCTTTGGATACATACCCAGTAGCAGGATTACTGTGCAGTATTATATGGTCATTCTATTTTTAAATTTTGAGGAATCACCATACTGTTTTCTATAATGTCTGTGCTGATTTACATTTCCCCCAGTAGTGTACATTATGGTTTCAGTCTGAATGTCCTCCCAAAGCCTCATGCAGTCATGGGGGCAAACTTCTAGAATTTGTGATTAATTCATTGTCCAATACTGAGATTATGAGTGTGCGTGCTATACCCATCCTAAGGTGGGTATGGCCTACATATAAAAAACAGAAAGAGTCTTCTCTCCATGCCCCTCCCTTTTTGCTCTTGCTGCTTTTGCTGTCTACCACTGCCATGAACTGTTGCCCTCTGCCATATACCACTTTGCCTTACAGCCAGCCAAGTATGAACTGAAACCTCTGCAAACTATGAGCTAAATAAACATTTCCTTCTTTCATTTTGGGTGTCAGGTGCTTTGTCCCAGCAATGAGAGAAAAGTAACTAACTTTGCAACTGTTATGGATTAAAAACTAGTGGTCAACTTAACACCAGCTGAATTAAGTCGGCACGGTGCTGAGCATAGATGGCCCACCTGAGGAAATTGCCAGCATAAATAGAGACATGGAGAAGAAGACCTACACATTGTAGGTTTTCATAAGTGCTGCTGTTTCGAGCTGTTGGTTCTCCTGGAGGAGCTTGTCATGCTGGCTTCCCCAATATGGATTCGGCCATTATCCTTGGAGGAGCTCAGGACCTCATCCTTGAGAGTGGCTGTAGTTCACTTTGGGGGAGCTCTGCTCCTCACATTGAGCATCACTTCCTCGCTCTGGAGGGGAAGATGTGTGCTGTTCAAACTCCAGGAGAAGGTTGTCACGCTGGCTTCCTGACATGTACTGAACTGTTCTCAACATCAGAGGAGCTTGGAACCTCAGTGTCGCTGAGGATGGCTGTTGTACTTTTCAGGGCAGCCCTGGTCCTTATTTTGAGCATGACTTCTTGGTTCCAGTATTGAACCCTCAACCTACTGGTTCCTTCACCCCGCTGGCATAGACTTTTAGCTTCTACCACTGACCTTTGGGCCTTCCCCGCACAGATCTGCAAAACAGACTGGCATGAGTCCTTGTTGTGGGCTCTACACTTCCAGTTGGATTCGTGGTGGGCATTGTCATGGGCTTCAGGTCTTCAGCTGGACTCATGCAGGACTTTGCTGGGGGATCCAGGCCCTTGGCTGAATATTCTGTGTCTTTAGTGTTGTGGACAGATTTTTCTGCACTTTCCTGTGTTTAACTCTGGGTGACCAACATAAAACAGTGTTGTAAATTCTGTGTCCTGTATGCAGTTGTTCTCCTTGTAACCCCCTAACTACAATAATAATGATATATAACCATTCCACCTTCCCCACTTCCTCATGGCACACACTATCTTTAGTATTTTTTTTTTTTTTTTTAGTATATGTGCTGTTAAAACAAGCACATACCTTTAGTATTTTTGATATCATTCTTACTGGGATGAGTAAATATTTCATTATGGATTTAATTTGCATTTCTATGATGCTTACTGATGTTGCGGAACTTTTCATATACTCACTGGTCATTTGTATGATTTCTCTTAAGAATGGTCCAATAGGGTTTATTTCCCATATTTTAAGTAACTTCAAGTTATTCCTTTTTTAAAAGGTAAAGGCAATTGGAGCTTCATTATTATGCTAGTAGGAAGTGGCCTGTTTTGAAAATTTGTCTGTCTTGTCTTTTAATTCCAATTTCTTAAAAGCTTCAGATAAAGAATTTAGTTTCAGCTGATGTAGAGCTTTAGCATGAGACCCTCTATTTTGATTTTTAGCTGAGTAAACTCAAGGTCAGTACAGGAGTTTTATACAAAATCCTAGCCTCTTGTAATTTATCATTAACAATATTATATCCACAGGAAAAACATGAAGTTGAACCTTCATATACGTACCATACACCCATGTGAACATGATCACAGCCTTAAGAGCTAAAGCAAGAGAGCTTAAGAGAAAAAAAAAATCAAGACTTGCAATATGCAAATATTTTCTAAATAGTACACCAAAAAGGAAAGAAAAGTAAATATTCCTTGTCAAAATTTGAAACTTTTACTCTTACAAAAGATACTACTAAGAAAGTAAAGAGCAATAGATACGGAGAAAAATATTTGCAAAGCACAAATCTCATAAAGGATTTCAACTCAGTACTTTAAAAAATTATGTCTGAATTATTGAAAAAGAAATAATCTAATTCAAGAAAAATGGGCAACAGATATTTCCCCAAAGAAGACATGAATGACCAAGAAGCACAAGCAATTATGCTAAAAATAATATTATTAGGAAAATGCACATTAAAACAACAAAATAATGTTTTATTTCTTCTAGATTGACTACTCTGAATAAAAAGACACACTGGATATGGTAGTGCACACCTGTAATTTAAGCCTTTGGGAGTTTGAGGTGGGAAGATCACCACAAGTTCAAGTCCAGCTACACAGTGAGTTCAAAGCCAGCCAGAACTACATAACAAGATCCTATCTCAAAAAAAAAAAATGCAAGAACAATAACAAAAATAAATAAATAAATAAATAAATAAAACCAAAGAGGACAAATAAAAACCCTCATAAATTGTTGGTGACAATGCAACATAATTTAAATACCTTGAGATTCTCTCAAAAAGTTAAACATAAAACCCAATGTGACCCAGCAAGTTATACTCTTAGATTCATAACCAAAAGCAACAAAATCATGTCCACAAGAAGACTTGCATATGGATGTTCAAAAATGTTCATAGTAGTGTTATTTATAATCACTAGAAACAACTGAAATGCTTCATCAGCTGGTGAACAAATTGTCATACCCGTACAAGTTATATTCATCATACCTAACAATAAAAAAGAAGGAAATTCTGACACTTTCTCATGGATAAACCTTGATCCTTGGTTTCAGTTTAAAAAGAAAAAAAAAAAACAAACTAGGGCTGGGAGTTTGGCTCAGTGGCTTAAGTGCCTGTCTGGCAGACGTGAGGCTGTGAGTGCCGCAAAAAAAAAAAAAAAAAAAGACCATATTCTGTGCATGGCTTCTTCATATGATATACCCTCCAAACTCAAGTGTATAGAGGTAGAAAGCAGCTTAATGGCTGCCTGGGGATAGGGGTGGGGGTATGGTATATGTTTGCTGCAAATAGGCAAAAGGGATTTTTTGAGAACCGAAAGCATTTCAGAACTGATTTGTGGTGACAGTCTCACCACGTGATAACATTAATAAAAATTAAGGCATTCTACTTGAAGTGGATAAATTTTGTGATATGCAAAATATAGTTCAGTATAGTTGTTTTCTTTTACAAAGTCAGTGGTAATAATTAAATAAGCTAATTGCTCAGAAATGTTCATTTCTTTATTTTCTTTTTCATATCATGATATTTCACTGGGAGTGCCAAAATGAGAGCAACATGCCTCCACCTTTTTACCCTCCTTTTACAGAAAATATTTTTTTCCATTTAAAAAAAATTAAAAATTCTCAGTGATCAACTCTTACTTTTAGGTCGGAACTCCTGTTTTGCTGCATATTCAAGACAGAGGGCTCTGAATAAGCGAATCCAAATATGGACCTGTCTCTAACAGCCTGCCTGACCACCTTCCCTCTAGGGCTCATAACAGCACAGATGCTTTGCACAGAGTCCAGCTGGTGGAGTCCAGTGTCGCTGGCTTTGCTAAGCTCCTGGTTGAGGAAGCTAGCCTCAGCATGTTAGCAATCCTTATTTGCTGGCCCTTAATAGATACATTTTGCCTCCAGCAAAAAGTCTGAGAATAGTTAATAAAAATAATGAGAGCAGTAGTAGAGAATTAATGGCCTCTTTATTATGAGAGATGGAGTCCAGTGTACAGTGTTCTTGAATAGGAAAATTGTTTTATAGGCAAAATTAACTGAAATGATCTTATTTAGCCAATTTTAAGGTAATGGATTTTGGTTTCCAAATGTCAGTAAATGCAGAAATGAAGATTCGAGGTAAGGCTTGCCACTCACAGGTACTTCCTCGGTTACCAAAGGGAAGATCAGGTTTGCTTCTCTGCACCAGGTGCAAGGTATCTACTTGAGCATTCTTGTGAAAGAAAAATGAAGAGCAGACTCTCTAGGTGCCTTTGAGCTTTATCTTGCATACCCCCGGCTATGTGCATGGTCTCTATTTTTCCAAGGGTTGCTAAAATCATCAGGATATCCATGTTTTCTTCAGTGGCCATACTGCACTTTCTTGGGTGAGTGATCCCTAACTACCTCATTGTTGGTATAACCTGTGTTGAACATAATGTATTCTGAGAAAAGAATTGCTGGACCAACCTGAAGGTGACTTGTTTCCAGGTGAATCAGATTTAGGACTTCTTGTGGATGGCAGATTTGAGGGATGCCATTGTTCTGGTTTGAAAATGTTCTCAGATGTTTTTGTGCTAAAAACTTAAGTCCCAGTGCTGAAGTGCAGGATAGGCAGTTCATGAGGGCTCCACTTGCCTGGATAGATTGATGGAATTGGTGCAGCAATGTGTTGTAATAAAAGCAAATTCAACTTCCTCCTAGTCTCTTGGTCACTCTTCCACTTTTATGCTTCTGCCCTTCTGCCAAGGTAGTATAGCGCAGCACGAAGGTCTTTGCAAGATGTGAGTCCTTCATTCCTGGGTATCTCAGTATCCAAAACTGAAAGAAATACATTTCTTTTTTGACCAAACAATCTGTGGCAGTCTAGTACAGTAGCACAAGATGGACTAACATTGCCTTCAATTGGAATATGATGATCCATTTGATAAGTATATTGGGTTATACAAAAAGTAAACAACTGCTGCCACTAAATTATTTATTTAATTTATTTAAAAATGAATAAACAACAACAGTGAGCAAAAACACAAGAGACTAAACTCTAGTAAGTGATGCTGAAATGGTGGTAAGCAATTTCAGAGTACTAGAGTCAGATGGCAAAACTGAACAGGTAAAAATGGTGCCAGTACACATAGGAAAAAGGGCCACCTTTCATCTTACTTCCTTTGCTTCTAAAGGAGTCTGTGATGAATTGTAGTCTCTGTAGATCTCAAAACTGTCATCATCTGATCTGTGTTCATGTCTGTTTTACAGGACAGTTCCTGTTGAAGAACTCAGGTAGGCTTCTTTCTTTTTTTCCAAGTTTGCATGCTTGCACCACCAACTTACTTTTTTACTTCTTCAAAAAGAGTATGATAATGTCTCTGCACTGAGATTGTTGGAGAGAGAAAGACACCACCACAACACTCAGGAGTCTCAGACTGCTAGGTACAGACAAGAGACCCACAGGGAGGTGGAAGGGAAAGTATACCTGGTGCCTCCAGAATGTCATGCAGGTGAAGGGAGGAGCATTATTCACAACAGAGGTGCCAGTGCAGACTGGATCTGGAGTGGCCCCTTGGAGGACCATGTTTTAAAGGCTTGGTCCTCAGCCTGGCACTATTGGAAGATGGTGCAGTTTCAGAAGTAGAGCCTAGTAGATTGTCTCAGGTCAGAGGGGGTGTACACCTAAAGGAGCAAGTGGAACACTGTCTCTTTCTCTCTCTGCTTCCTAACTACCGTGACGTGAGCAGTTAGTTCCACCACATATGCTACTCTAATGTGCTGCTTCATCACACACCTGAAAGCAACAGGACCATCTATAAAATCTCCCAAAACTGTGAGCCACAGTAAGCCTGTTCTCTTTGTCAATTGACTAAGGTACTTTCTTACAGTGAAGGAAAACTGACTAACAGAGGTGCAAAAAATACACATGGAGGACAAGTTAACTGAGAAATACTTTCAAGGAATTTTTAAGACTACTGCAGAGAAAGAAAACTACGCAACTCAAGCCAAGTGACAGGACTGCTCAGAGAGTTTCAGGAACTGATCAAAAGTTCAGATTAACTTCCCTCACTTGGCAAGAGTGAGCAATGTCACGTAAGAGGTACAAAGCACTATAGAGCCTCCACAGTGGTAGACAAAGTAGTCAGTAATGATATCTTGTGTTTAAAGACCTCATTGTGGGTTGGTATGCAGAAAGTCCTGGATGGGTATGGTAAATCTAGAAATTGCATACATACCAGATTTGAACGGGAAGATCTAGAAAGCAAGGAATTCCACCAGGGTACTACTGGTCCCACAAAGCTGATGTTCATAGCTAGATAAGAGATGCTCTGGAATGAACAACAGTTTAGATGCTACTATAGTTTTCCAGACCAAAGATAATACCTTGATTTTGAATTACATTGGTCAACATAGAAAAGAAAAAACATGAATGAAAACTTTTGAAAGCAGGCTACCTTCAGACTGAGAGAATGTTAATGTCATTTTTTTTCAGGGTAGGAAAATCTAATTTGTTTTATTCACACTTAAAAAAGTATTAAGTAGCATGTAATACTGGATGATGCAGAAACTAATCTAAAACATTAATTTATTACTTTTTATCAACTTAGAATTTATGTTTATAATTTTCATGGATATGTCAGAACTATTTCTATAGATTTGTTTTGCATGGATTAATTAATTTAATCACCTTCTCTGGGTTGATATTTTGCTTTTCCTCCCAAGAAATAAGATATCAAAGTTCACTAAGAAAGAAAAAAACTGCCAATTATACAAATATAATGCCTTCCTATGACTCAGAGGTTTTTAAACAAATACACAGAAATTTTGTTGACAGATCAAAATCATACATATATAAAATTGAAATACAATTACAATTATGTTCAAGTATTTTTCAAATATACTAACATTCATAGTTCACTTCTGAGTCACTTTTCCAATGAGATGTATCACAAGAATTGACAATAATAATTTCCAGTACTAGTGAGTTTGGGCTATGACATTTCTTTTGAAATTTATAAAGCAAACAGTAGGTAGTAGTAGTGTGCTGTTAACACCACTTCTCTAACTTCCTCCTTTGAGATTCTTACTCAATATGCCTAAGGCACGATCTCTCCAATGCCAGCCCATGGAAATCTTTAAAATAAAAATTAACTACAGTGTTGTTATTTAAATAATCTTCCATACTTTTACTGTTCATTACCAAATTTTGAAGTTTAATATTCACTTTTCCAAAAGGCATAGGTGATAACAGCTAATACTGCCATTATTATCTTTCAAATGACATTAATTTTTTTTTATTTACAAAGAATCTACATAAAAATCAAAGAACAGACAAGCAGATTTAGCAAGGTCATGGTACAAGGTCACAAAGCCATACGCAGAAATCTGGTGTTGGCCTATATACAAGCGATGAACAATTCAAAAGTAAAATTGTAAAGGCACAAATTAAAATGTCACAAAAAAGCTTAAAGTAACATTACTGTAAAATCTACCAAAATACATTCATTATCTGTGTCCTAATAACTATAAAAACTGATCAAAAGTACTCAAATACAACCTAAATAAGTGAAGAGAGACTATGTATGTGAATTGGACAAATATCAAAACATTTATTCTCCTTAAACTTATCTATAGATTTGCCTCAATATCTATCAAAATCTCAGCAAATTCCTTTTTTTCTTTAACTATCTTAACTATTTTTATAAACATATGCATAAACATATGCATAGTTTCTTTGAGTTTGTCACACAAGTGCAACAGTATGATGCTTACATATGTGTGACTTATTTCACTAAGTATATTCTCAAGGTGTATCCATTTAAGTACGAAAGTGTCCAGTTTATTGTTCTTTATAGCTGAGTAGTATTACATTATATAGAAATACCACATCTTTTTTGTCCATTCCTCAGTGGGCATTTAGATCTGGCTATTATGAACTACATTTCTAGAGAATGTTAATGTTATAAACAGGAACTGGTCTGTGACACAGAAGAGATGCCATGCATTGCTTCTCTGTGTCAATCTGCTTTCCTCATCTCCTCCCTTAAATGCCTCTCAAGTTCTAATTTATTCTATTTAGAACTCCCTGTCAAAGTCCAGCCAATGCAATACAGAGGAAGGTCCTCTACGGCACACTTTAGGCAAATGCCTGTAACCCAATTTAGCACAAAGTCTGAGACCCAGTACGGTTCCAACAACATTTATTAAGTGAATAAATGAAGATGCAATTTCTTTATACCTTAGTGCAAATTACCACAGATTATTTCCAGTAGCTCTGTCTTCTTTAAAGGGTTCTATTAGAATTAAAATATTCTCCTTCTCTCCATTCTTCTCCTTGGGACACCATCATTAAATAAGATTCGGTAAGGTTTCTGTGCCTGAGTCGGTGTGACTACGCAGTTTCCTCTTCTTCCACAGCTGTTTTTCACATGACGGAGTAAAAACCAGCCAGAGCAACTCACCTGGATAGACTTTTCAGTGAAAATTTCAAGAGAGAAGAAAACGAATTATTTTGAGTTTCCACTAACAAAACTTTCTTCTCTATAAGAGCTCTTCTAACAAAACTGAGAAATTAACTGTATCTGCCTCACTCTGCAGACAGTTCCCACTGCATCCCCAGAATTGCTTGTCTTTGGGGGATGAAAATAATGGAAGAAGTGGGCGAAGAGTTGCAGGATACAGACGGCATGCTGGCATCTGGCCCCAGGGTTTCACAGAGCTACGAGGAAGGTGCCACAGAGGTGACTAGCTTTGAAGGAAACTCACAGAGATAATCAATTGGATCACACAGGCAGACACTGGAGGTATTTGTCAAAATGTCAGGGTTATGGATACTGCCAATATATTTGCTTTTCAATGCATTAGTCCTTTTAAAAGCCTAGATCTAAAGTGACACTCGACACAGGTACAGTTTTTTCTCCTTTCCTCACAGATCTTTTTAGGAAATACATTCTGCTTTTCTTGGGAGTGTAGAATTACATATAGAAACTTCCTGCTGTGAAAGAAAGGAGAGACAATCACTTGTTTGTGTGTGTGTTTATTTTAGAAAAGTTCGAGAACGACATATCAGTAAATGAGTAATAGCCCCATCCCTCCTCTGTGCTACATCTCAAACCCAGTTGAAAAGAGAATTGTAGAGAGCAAGGAAGATTAGCAAAAGCAGAAGCTAGGGCACTAGCATAGGCCAAGCCACAGCCACATCTCTTGGCTGCTTCTGTCTTCCTCCTGTGACCAAGAAAAGTTCTGAGGTCCAGATTAGCCCATTGGCCAGACACCTGCCTTTCCCACAGAGGAATTTGAACCAATGTGCCATGAATAATTTATTTGAGGCCAAAATCCAGCATGGTTGATTGGCCTAACTCAGAGATTGCTTAACCTAAAATAGAAAAGGTAAAGACAATCAAGCTCTGCTGAAATGACATGGTGAGCAGGTGGCTACTCTCGTGGCACTGAAATGATAGTTTTCCATATAATCAATAGGGGAGAACAGTCTGCTGCTCCTTAAGTGAATTATTAGCTCAACTAGAGAAAATATCTTTAAAAGTACTGTGTAGGAGAATTCTTAAAACAGGAACTGACCTTTCACAGTGAAAAAATTGCTATGTGAAAGATTCACATATATTAGGCCATTAATTATTTTGGTTTCTATTTCAAAGGAGATCTACTGATTTCCTAGGCACAGAGGTGCTAAATAGATATTGCTATCTACTATATCCCCTCTCTTTCATGAGTCTACCATCTACTTTTTTGGAGCTAATAAAAAGAGTTCTGCACCGACCCCTCACCTGTAGCTTGAACAGCCATTGCTGCCTCGGAATGCCTTGTGGAATAATTGAAAGCTTTCCCAAGTAGTGACATAAGACTGTTTCAGATATGTCATTTTAGCTCTTCCAAATTTTGGTACTTGGACCTGAGGTTGCTTCTTAGTTCATTATCTGCTGTGTAATCCTGTCCAAGTGCTTAAAATTCTCTTCATGTGTTGATGATCATCATCACACTTGCAACTATAACAATAAATATTGAGTAAGTTCTGGGTACTGTTGTAAACACTTCATGTGCATCAACCCATTTTATTTACTCTACAACTTTGAAGAAATTATCATAACTCTACATATGAGAGATCCAGAGAGGTGAAAGGATCTACCCAAGGTGTGGCTGACTAGAGATCTAGTAATAACACTACACTGTACTGATCGTGGGGAAGGTATTTAATCAATGCTTTCTTTCTTTGATTCCTTTCCAATTCCATGTCCAAAAACATACTTTCATATGACCCTGAAAAGTTACTACCTGCATAAAGAATACAAAATACTCTCATAAGTCTATCATTTTACCAAAGTTAAAAAATGTGCAGCTCCAGTTGAAGCTCAGTCACATTACATCTGTGCAGTGACTTTTTTAATGTGGCTGTCAGCATCTAACCCGCTGTCCTATTTGCATTGTAAAATATAGTATGTGTGCTTGGTGGAGGACACAAGCTGTGACACAAAAGCATCAGGTTAGGGTCAGGGAGCCAGAGGCTCACCCAGATCTGGAACTGATATCTACAAACATTTCACTAGTGTACTTTGAATACACTGCTATCATTTAGTTTCACTTTCCTCATTTATAGTAATGAGATTTGTAATAATTGCTTTCATCTAACTTATGGAAAGGATGAAATGATATGATAAATACAAAGGTAACTTGCAATTAAATGCACATTTACACTTAAAAGCAGTGATATGCCACTCCTGAAGGACGGAATAGTTGCCAAAAGGCATAGATGCATCCATTTCTTCTAGGAAAGGGAAAATACAGCTATAAAATTCATTCACTATTAGCAACTTTGTTCTGAGCATTTCTAGTTGCAGTGACCAAGGCAATTACCATTTCTGACCACATTTCAAGAGGTCATTTATACATCTTAACTCAGTTTGCAGTTCTGGTTGGGCCTACTGCATTAGAGAGCCAGTGGCTGTACTGGAGTTAGTCCAAAAGGTAGAAGAGGAAAACAAATTCAGGCTCAGTGTACCTGTGAAAATATAAGCTATACTATCTTCAAGCTCATAAATGAAGAAAGAGAATTTATAGGATTCCTGCAAGCTTGATATTTGTGTAATATTTGAAAGAGAGAGACAGAGAGAGAGAGAGAGAGAGAGAGAGAGAGAGAGAGAGAGAAAGAGAGAGAGAGAGAGAGAGAGAGAATCCAAATGCATAATCTGTAGCAAATGCTGGAAACCCAAGACAAACTTTTATCCAAACTTAGCACAAGAATATGCAGCTAGATGGACACCAGATGTGATTTCGTCCTTTTTATTGCAGAAAATAAGAAGAAAATAACAATTACTTTTCTAGAAGAGGAAGTGCAGAGATTCATTCTCCTACAAAGTTTGCAAATGATAGTGGCTATTTCTTCCTCCTTTCTCCTTCCTGACTTTCCTTCCTTTGATATTCACTGAGCAAAATCTAATGCATAAAAAAATCCTCCAAATTGCTGGTATTTCAAAATGCGGTTTCTTTCAGATTAGATAAACCAGCTCCGTGGTGATCACCGTTTTTTTTGACAGTGTGAAAATGCAATTTCATCAGTACACGCAGACTCACAGCCCAGGCCTCTCTTCTGGGTCTGTGTCCTGGTTTGTAAGGCAGCCAGCTGACCAGGTTTTCCTGCAGACTGAGGTCAGTGAACACAGCAAGGAATCACATAGAATTTTTACTAGCATTCTTCTCTAAGAGGTTCCATAACTAGGGACTATTCATAACAGACTCCTCTTGTCCAATTATCACCATAAGATAGCTATGCAAATTGGCAAACCAGTGAAAGAAAGCACAGTATTGGGCAGGAGAATGTTTAAAGCAATACCTATCACTTAGCCATTGTTCTGGCTGTTGTTGTAAGCAACAGGAAAGAAACATCCCCAGAGCTCGAGTTCTGAGCATTTTGCTTCCCTTGCTCTCTACCCCACTATCATGTCCAATCTACTTTTCATTCTATTTTTTCTGATCATCTTGACTGCCAACCTTCCTGTCTATCTCACACTTACTTTCTAGAACTGCATGCTGCCTGGACTCTCAGCACTCAAGGAAGGGCCCTCCTCTACCCCTTTACCCTTCTCCTTGATTCTTTTTGGTTACTGTAACATGTCTGGAACAGTCTTTTCTGTATGGCCTGGTGCTTCGGGTGTTCTTGCCCAAATGTGGCCCTCTGCACCCACTCAGGTCCACCATACCAAATCCAATCAGGCCAGGTGATGCAACAAGGGATCTGAACAGAGGTTTTCGGCAAGTAGCTATGATCTTGTGCATCCAGTACATCAGAGCACTCTGGCACCTACCATGGGGTTATTCAAAGTTACAAAATTAGGTCACTGCATTTTTAAAAAGTTGTCCAAATTTATTCATCTGACAAATAAACATCCTATGCTAATTTGTTCCCTCAAATTGCACACTTTTAATATGTATTTCATGGACTGTCTTCCCTCAACTTAGCATCTTAATTTTGAGAAAGCATGAAAAAATATAGACAATTCAATGCTAAACAACAACAAAGACCTCAGGATAGGAGAGGCTGCGGAGGTGTGTGTGATGAAGCAAGAGAGTCTGAAGATGGGCTGTGGGTTCAGAAAGGAGGATGCCATTATGCAATAAAGGCTCTCCACAGAGGGTGAGTGATAGGCAGCTGGAGCAGAATTAAAGGAAGGATTGCACGGGAGCGGTGTGTGAATGCATCACGAAGGGACTGAACCCCTGATGATGTGGTATGATTTAGTAGACACCCACAGAGGTACCAGTCTTATAGAAATGTGGGATATTGTGTAAGACTGAAGTTAAATTGAATTTGCTTATGTTGGTCATTGTTTCCACAAAAAGAGAAAAAAATAAAAATAAATAAATAAATAGAAAATCCTTTATGACCCCAAGAATTTACATTCTCTTTTAAGCTATCATGTCAGGTATCGTTTGTTTTGCAAATGGCTTTTGAAATGACTTAAAATTTAGTTTTATCTTACTAACAGCACTTCACAGATGTAGAGCAGCAAAGTGTCATCCTCAGAAACACAGGTATTGCTGAAAGCACCACTAAGATTGTAGCCAGACTGTTGTTTCATCTTTTCAACACTTCCTCCTTCCCCGATGGCCTTACAGCCCTAATCTTACTGATTTGATGCTTTTTATACCCGACTCTGCCTTTGATCCATTCTGCCTAATCATTAGTTCAAACTATTTGATCTCTCACAAGTCATGAATATTCTGCTACTAAGATCTAAAAAAGATCCACTTACCTACCATGAGCTTGGAGCTGCCCTTTTTGGAAGATTCTTTGACCTCTCGTACTCTAAAATTCACCATCTACTTTTTTTTTTTTTTTTTTTACAAGATCTTGTTAAAATGACTTCAAGTCTCCCATTCCTTGTGTGGAATACCCTGGTTAGACTGAAAGTGGTGGTCTGGTCTGTCACTGGGAAAGGCTAGTTTCTGGTCTCTTGACTTTCAAGGTAGAATTTTTGTTGCTAATAGATCTGGAAGACATTTTGCTTACCAGCCTATAGCTAAGAAAAGTTGACTTTCAAAGCTTAGTTAGAAAAAAAAAATGTAATGCAAATAAGCTCAAGTGCAGCTGTGACAAATGTGGTTTACCCCGAGTAGTGCCAGCAACATGGTCTGAACTCACAAATTCCACTATTGGGTAGCATCATAAATCCAGAGAGACGTGTTAGCAACAAAGGCAGGGGAAACCTGGGAAGGAAGAGTTTGTCGCTAAATCATGGCAGAGGTAAATAAATATGTTAGAATCTAGATGATCATGCTTTCAAAGGATGACCTGTGGGGACAGATTTATTCATCCTGCACTGAAAGCCAACAGAACTAGAAGGAACTCCGATCTGCAATTGTTGTTCGCAGAGGAGGACAAGGGAAGTCTAATGTCATTTTTCACATTTCTTAGAAAATGTGATCTTATTTTATTTTATTCTTTGACTGAAAGTTAAAACATTACAATTATGTCTCAAAGTATTGTAAGTATTACAGATCTGCATAGAAATAAAGCTATTAATCAATAGGAAAAAAGTCCATGTTAGATTATGCGTCCCGATTTTTGGTGGAGGAAATTTATGGTCACCATAAGCTAAACAAGCTCATGCTGTGACAAGGTCTGACTGGATGAAAATGAAGAGCTCTTTCCTGTGGCTTTACTGATTCCTAACTGAAAAAAAAAGGCTAAGGAATTTTTATGTTTAGTCACTTCAGCTCTTCTCCTTCTTACTAATGTATTCATGATAAAAAATGACTACAATAGTGTTGCCTTCTTTTGGTATCCCACATCACAATTTATGAAGTTTCCAGGCAGATTAGCATGACACACACAGTGTAAGGATAGTAATCATTATGTCCATTTTGCAGGTGAGGAAAATATGAATAGACGCCAAAAAAAGTGTGCAATGAGCCGGGGTTAGTAAAAAATTGATCTGAACTAGCTGTGAGATTGTGTCTTCCTGAGAGATGTTTTATAGCGTCCACTCGCCTGTAATATTATAGCACCCTCTCCCAGGTTCTGGAGACCACCAGAGAAAAAACAGAAAAATACCGTTCAAATCTCCAAAAGCAATGAACCAAATTGTTTGAACATTAGGAATAATCACAAGACTGAAGTATTAAAATCAAGAGACTTAACCCTAGCTGAAGGAAAATCACTTACCTATGTTAAGAAACTATGTACTGTTTCTTTGAGGCACTTCTCACAAAAAAGTTTAGATTTAATTGTGTCATCACTTAATTAAGTCTGTCTTTACCAATAGGCTGGAAGTTTCATTAGAGCAGTGATTTTATTTGGGCTTTTGCACACAATTTTATCCCTTTGTCTAGCACAGTGTCTGGCACTCAATAAGTATTAATTGAATGGTTGAATGAATGGACTAATAAGAGGACCAAGTTGCTAAAGAAGGATAGAAAATAATATAGCTTTCAATTTAAAATAAGGAATCTCCTATTAAATAATGAGAAGACTAAGATAGGGCAGTCTGTTCAAGACAGTCTACTTTTTTTCTGTATGTTTCAGAAAAGAATCATATCAGTGTGGCCTTTATTTTCAGCTGCTGGCACCTCATTACGGTGCATCAAAAAAAAAAAAAAAAAAAGCCAACTCTGCTGAGGGTGAAAATGAAGGAAAGAGTGGGAGAAGTAGCCAGATGGGAAAAAATAAAATTTCTTGGTATACTAGGGCAGAAACAATTAAGGAGAATTTGATTTCCCAAAATGTCAGTGGGCTGTAGCCACGATTAATATTGTTTTCCAAGAGATAAACTTAACTCTTATCCTAACAGGCTATACACATATATTCAGGGTCTTACTGGGTAGCAGATCCTTTGTTCGGACTGTATCTGAAGATGTAACCAAACCTGTTGGAAGATGCTGGAGTCAGAGAGATTCGTAAAGGTGAGTAGTTGAAGTGGATCTTTCCCTCAGTCCTGTCTTCTTTAGTAGTAAGCTTAACCAAATTGAGATAAGTGGATTTGCTTTCAACTTCAGTTTCTGTATTTTCATTGTCCTTATTTTATCTGTCTTAATGGAAGCTTTATAAAGGTCACCATGAGATCATGTTAACATATACAGCATCTCAAACTGGTAACTGCCCTAAAACGAGGGTAATAATCGTCATGCACTCAGCATCACTGATTTCTGGTTACAGAGTATTAGTTGTTAACAGCAAGAAAATGAACATTTCTGGAAGTTTTCAGATCTACTGTTATTGAACACCCAGTTTCTAATTTGGAATCGGGTGTAGTTTTTTTGCTTCAGTACAAAATAAATTTGAACAATAACTTGGGCTTGAAGGGGTTGATTTTTCAAATGTAACTGTTAATATAAGGAGTGTCTTACTGATACTATAGTTTTCTTCAGTTTGAAGGTTCTCCATCTTCTGGCTGCGTTAATGGAAAGAACTCTAAAGATGAACATTTGAAAACCTAATTCTTCTTCCTCGGTGACCTGTATTCTCTACCGTAGCTCACGGTCCTGCTCATAGTCCTGCTCCTTCTGTCTCTTCCTTCCCTCCTTTCCTCCTTCAATATATGACTCATTGTTCTAGGGCCCATTTCATGGATTCAAAATATTTAATTTGAGTCCTGTGTATCCAGGGTGGATACACAGTAGGTGCTCCAAAGAAATTGTTGAATAATTTAATTAACAATGGAGATAAGCCCTCAAAGTCTGCAAGAATTTTGTTCTTCCCCAGGGACATTTGCTGACATGAAAAAGTATGCCGTGAATTAAGACACCAGATGCAGTGTTATGTCCAGAACTGAACAGAGCTCAAATAAAGGCACTGTCACCAGACTGTTCCTAACAAGTACCCTTCTGTATCTGGGATGCCAAATCTCACTCATTCAAGTATTCTTCAAAGACAGGTTCTAACGCTTCATTGATGTTTATAAAACATTTTAAAATCTCCCTGACTGTCATTAAGGAATGAAATGTTAGCAGTAGTTCTAGCCCAGCTGGAAGTCAAGTTCATCAAACATCTAGAGGAAGAATTCCCTAGCTAATTGGAATTTGCTTGTTTTCAGACACCTGCCAGAAGTTTTTGACACCCTAGATCATAAATACATTATAATTTATGAGTCTTGGTTTTATTTTTTCTGACATAGTTCCCAAGAAACATCCCTTGCATCAACTCATTCATAATCTAAACGCCTCCACACAATACGTCATGATGAGGAGTGAATGAGGATTTGGAGGGGCCCTTTTGAACTTTCAACCGCCAAGAAAAGTTATTTTCTTCATTAATAAATATTGAAAAAACTGAGACCAGAAACACAAAACTGAGCAATTGGCAGGAAATTCCTGGTTGGTGTTCTTAATTTCATTTATAGGCAGTAACAGTCAAGCGACAATATTAAGACACTAGTAAGATGTCTCAGTGTAAATTGAACTCTGTCTGATAATCAGCTATAGAATAAAGAAACCTAATTTTGCCTGTTCAAGGCTCTAGCTGATCTCTAGCCCTGTGGGTACTAGAGCAAATTTCCTGGTATCACCTGTTGGTTGCCCTTTGCCTCATTAAATGACTGTAGATCAATGAGCATGCAGAATCATAAGACAGCTCTGTCCTAGGAAAGGCAAATTGCAGACCAACTTCAAAGCAGCACACCTGACCTCATACAAAAATGTTCCAGTTTATTACTTTGCACGACTGTGTGTTTCAATTTATTACACTGATGACTTACCTTGTACTACTCTGTGTTCAATTATGTATTTCCTGTTCTCATTACAGACCTTCAAACGACTGCAAAAATATATGCATTTAATGCTTTTTCTGTTCTTTTAAAATTTTTATCGCTCAGAAAGAAAATGGTTTGAGCATTAACACTGGGTATAAACTCAGATTGGTTCTGTGGGCTTAAATTACTCAGATAATTGGAGCAAAGAAACTCTTTCCCTTAAAATAGTTGGATAGTATCTAGAAAAATATACTTAGGGTCTGAATTACCTAGATAATTTGCATGCATTAAGATGCCCAATGTGTAACACAGGAAGCAGAGTGTAACTAAAAACCATTTGGGTCCATAGCAGACCAAGAATACCTGGGTGAGATTTTGGGAAGCAATGGGGTAATAGTTTGAGTTAATTGTGTTGTAGTTGAGAATTTTCCATTTGCTCAGTTTGTGATCTGTGAATATCTTATCTGTGGGAAAAAGAAGACTTACTTGTTACTTCTCATTTTAAGGTATGTGACTTAACTTGTCTTCATATATTAAAGGCCAAAACCACACCAATTAATCAATTAGTAAGAAGATACATAGGATGAACTATGTATGCTGATCGCTTTTCTCATTCCAAGAGAAAGACGCATACTAGGAATGAACTAAACTTTGTCTTTTATTAAAATTGGTCTTGCTGGTGGGTTATGTATGAACTGAGGAAAGAAAGACTCCTTCACTCCGTTTCCTGAGGTTTGCAATGCATTTATGGAGGAGAGCAATGAGATATGACTCAAACAGTAATGTTTGTAAGAAAAATAATTCAGTCCCTTCCATTCATCCTAAAGGGCAAATGAGTGGAGACTGAATTTGGGGCTCTCTATAACCTGAGATGCAGAGCCATTGACTGAATCTCTAGGCAGACTAAAAATTGAGGCAGCTAGTTCCTCTTGACACCCTGCTATTCTCTGCCCACAAATTCCTCCCATTCTTATTAAGTCTGAACAGTGTTTGTCCCTAACTAGTTACCCATTAGTTCTGCTCTTTCTAGTCCTGAGTATGTCTATGTCTCCTTTAGAATGTTGTTCAAACACTGCCCCCAGCATGGTAATAAAATTATTTTTACCCTAGTTAATCAAAAAGTATACAGTCATCATTTTAAGTTAGAAACAAATGGTAATATCATGATGAAGACATCATACTTTGACACATTACTAGAATCATTAATTCAAAACACCAGGTTGAATATAAAAAGTATTGGACAAACAACCATTTTATTTAGGTTACACCATAGCAGGCAATCTATTTGTTTCCCCAATTCTTTTTACTAATTTAATTCACTTTGGAAGTCATAAGGGTCAGGAATAGTATGCTTACCTTATCCATTGCCTCTGTTGCTTATTTATCTGATAAACATTCATGAATTTCTAAAACATTGCTAAGTACAGTGCTGAGTGCCTAGAATAGAGAGATTTAGAGAAAAGCATCCTGATTAGCATGTCTGCTGGGTTAGGGCTCGTCCTGATCATAACCACTCCCTCGCCTCGCCTTGACCCTCTCTCTTCAGTATTGTGAGGCTCAAGATACGGAGTTTATGGATTACTCAGTCTTCCAAGGTCATTGAAACAAATGCACAACATCTCTATTATCCAGAGTCTTACTATAAAGCTATTTTGCATTTTATCTGGTACCAAGCTCATTTGCTGTTCACCCTGGCTTTAAGTAACTCTCTTTGATTTACATCATTCTCATTCTGATCTCTTTTTTCAACACCACAGAGTTGTGCTTCAGCATCACCCAGCTGTGCCTCTTCTTCACCACCTTCTTGAGGTGAAACACTTTCTGTGGTGTGCAAATAAGGAAACCTCCTTGAAAGGCAAAGACACAATCTGGAACTGCCTTTACTGAGAAACTCTCCTCATTATAAAAGTATCCGATAACCTATATAAAACAGTCCTTTCAGGCTGCAGTGGAAAAACATAGTATTTTAAGATTTGTCTTGAACAACTCCTTTCAAGGGCTGCTTAATGAATTCCTGAGTTTAAATGGGAGTTAGCGAAGAGCAGTCTTTGCTCGTTCTCTGTTCCCTTAAGAAATTAATACATTATGATTTATGGAGGCCATTCCAAGGCAAGTGTGCCTGAGGTCCCGTTTGCTGGGCACATCTTGCAGCAATTCATACCTAGTGCTGTCTAGGGATAGACACGCTGCCAGGTATTCTCCCACAAGAGCAGGTGGCATCGTCAAACTAGGATAATTCAAGAGTTTGTTTACAGAAAAACAATAAAGGTAAAGGTGAAGTGACAGGGAAACCTCAAGGGATAGTACAGGAACCCTGGGCTGGCAGTAGCAGCTGGTACCTGCTCCAAGCCTAAAGTAATCAGGGAAGGACAGGGTTATGAGAGCCTAGACTCATCTAAGCAGGTTGCATGGGAAGGAAGTGAGCTTATCTGGAAGGATCCAGCTATTTTTGATGACCTTTAGGGAAGGAGTCAGAGGGGCAAATACTCCCTCCATCTCCAGATGGAGTTCCACCATGGTACCATTAGACACAGGAATCTTCTGAAGATTTCTTTATATGGCAGTTTCCTTAGGTAGAGAGCAAAGTGAACGAAGGTGGAGAGCATTTCCTGAGAGGTAAAATGAGGACATCTGGTGTAAGCAGGGAGCGTGCTGCGTCACCATCGCCTCCCAAGTAATGTGCACTTTCACCCTCAGAAGTGCCACGATTTGGATCATACATTGTATGCTTATCTTACTGTTATACTTTATATTGAGATGTCTCCCAAAGCCTCATGTGCCCATGTTGGGGTTTGGCGGGGCGGGGGAGGATTGGATCTGCTGATGAGTTTACACTTAATGTCATGTTCAGAGATGAGGCCTGGTCCTGGTTGGAGGAGGTGGGTCACTGGGTTGTGGCATGGAAGGTTCTATGTGCACCCCTTCTCCCTTGATATCTCATTGCTTCCTGCTGCCATCCCATGAATAATTCTTTTCAGCAGTAACCCTTTGCAATATCACCCTGCCTTGAAGCCAGCAGACTGTGGATTGAAATCTCTACAAACTGGGCAGCAAAATAAACTTTTCCTTCCTTTGAGTTGTGGGTGCCAGGTAGTTTACCTGAGTAATGAAGGAGGTACCCTAATTCAGCTCTCCAAGACTGAAGTGCTCTGCCTTCCTTCTCCTTGCCACGTTAGCTTTCTTTCACAGTGACAAAATAGCCGAGATAACCAACTGTTATAGAGGGAAACTGTAATCATCTCACAGTTTCAGAGGTTTTAGTTCATGGTTTGTTGGCCCATTGCTTTGGACCTGTCGGGAGCTAGTATGTCATGGTGGGAGCACATGTAGATGAAGATGGTTTCCTTACAGCAGCTGGGAAGAGAAAGCGATTCGATCCTCCTATTAATTTCAAGTGGACACCGCAACCCGCCAGTGACCTTACTTCTGTCCACTAATTCCCAACATATAAATGTTCTACTTCCTCTCAGTAGTGCTGTGGGCTGAAGACCAAGCTTTGAGCACATGGACCTTTGAGGACATTCAGGATTCAAAGTCTGGCAATCCTTCCACAGTTCCTGGCTTCCTCTGCCCCAGACATATGGTGTCTCAACGAGCTTTTTCAAGAAGCTATTCACAGTTACACCTGGGACCTTTGTCCTTGCTGTTCTCTCTGTCAGAAAAAAGCTTCTCCAGTTTGTAATCAAACTTGTCTTTCTCTCTTCTTTTATCTCTTTAATGAAAAATCTAACCTGTTAAAATTGTCCAATTCTATGTTCGCTCTTGCAATCAAATTCTTCTCATTGCCCTGCCTTATTTTTCTTCTTGACATTCCACACCATCTATTTGTATATTTTTCTGCCTTCCTCTAATAGAAGAGAAGTTCCTTATAGACAGATATGTTTCTGTTTTGGCAATTATCACAATCCTAGAGTCTAGTAGAGAGCCTGATACATATTACATGCTCAATAAATACTATTTGAAGAGATAAATAAAAATTATGGGTATAAAAAATAGAATGGAGGGGCAGGGATATACCTCAGCAGCACAAGTGCCTGCCTGACAAGTGAAAGGTCTTGAGTTTGATTCCCAGTACCAAATTAAAAAAAGAAAAGAAAATAGAATTGGGCTTCAGTCTGAATAACAGGATGATGCAAATGTCCTTAAACTAACTAAACAACTGAAGAATATATGTTGTTTCAATTCTAAGAAATAATCTAAAAGAATGGTGATTATTAACATTGCTCTTGTAATTGTCATCAGCACTCAAGGTGAGTAGATAAACTAAATTATATTTCAAGTTTCTTTCATGTGCTTGTATCTTTAGTTGTATTCTATTTTGCACTTATTTTCTTAAATTTGTTAAGAATGTTTCTAGTAAGAAGTCCCTTTATTCCACAAATCAGAACGTCATTTATTAAAGCATTTGTGAGTCATATTGAAAACACAGGGCTTTGTTTGGTTTATTCAGACTCAAAGAGGACGAATGAATTACCTCAGGTCACACACCTAGCCAATGATGGAGAAAAGGGACAACATCTGAACATAAGAAGAGGGTTCCAGTTTGAAATGACAGAAAGGTTTCCTTTAAGAAAATTTCCATGACAGCCAATTCCACTGGGAATGACTTGTAGATCTGTATTTTCTCAACCCCATCATCCAGGCAGCAATTTCTTTCTTTTCATTCGGTCAACCAAAAGGTGGCAGAATACACAAAACAACATGGCCTCTGCCCTAACTGAAAACGAAGCAGTATTTACTTTATATTATGAATATTTTCTTTGACAGCCTAAGATATTACATGTATTCAGGTGAATTGGGAATCGAAGTCATGGTTTATCTTTTTAAAGATGAGAATCTGTTTAGTTTTTGTCATAATTATCATCACCTAGATCTTCCATATCCTTATCCTCAGTTTCAAGGGAAGTCATGGTTTAAAAAGACTGAAGGAAAAAGGAGAAAGAATATCAGCTTTGTGTCAGCTCTAGGTTTCATGTAAGCCTTATGCATACGGTTTTCACCATTTTTATGGATGATGATGTTGAAACCCATGGCAATTATATAACTTGACCACGATGACTCAATAATTCTGATACATAATAGGACCAGGGGAATTTTAACTCATATCTGTCTATTGCTAAAAGTAATGACCTTTACTTAGACCATTCAGCCTTTTCATTACTAGACTTAAAGAACTAAAAGGGCATTTTATTGCTAGGGTTTAAGGCAAGTCCATGTCCAGGCTCTGTGGGCTGAGGGATCTAAAGCAATTTCAAAGAATCAAAGTTAACTCAATCGAATTTAGAACCAATTTATTTCCATTCTCTTGAGGAAGAAAGGTGTCAGCTATTACCATTCTACCACCAGACTGTATCATTTTCAAAGGACCACAACTTCACCTATTGTCAATGAATTCTTAAATCCTTAGATATTTTTCTTTCAATCTGAGCCCAAGGTTTTGGAAGCTTACAATTTGCTATTAAAGCTCACAGGTAAGAATATTCTATTTATATTAAAAATTAAGTTAAGTTTACTTTTCTAAAGTGAGATTATGGGGGAAGACATTGATTAATGAACATCTCACTCGATTACAGAAGATAGATTCCATAATTATTCACACTACAGAAGATTACTAGGCATAAAATATTCCTGCAGAGATCAGCTTTTTAAGCTTCACCTTTCCTTTCCCAGCACCAAAAATATGATCAGCCTTTAACAACAACAACAAAGTCAGTATCTGATGTGTTTCAGGAGCACAGTAAGTTCAATAATGAGTGTCTGTTAGAGCCACGTGCAGCGTGCTCACTACAGTGTAATAAGATTATGCTATCATCTATGACCTTTAGGGAATTTCAATATACAAGTGCCAGGAAATATGCTCATAACTGATAGATTTATACTTACATCCTCCGGCAGTTTATACATACATTGATGTGTGTGAGCACTGATCTAGAATCTTCTGTTTGCCTGTCTGTGTTGGAATCCGTTCACTATCCACAGTCAACATGGTAGCTTTTCTGCAGTGTGCATCTGACCTAGAAATTCCTCAACTTAAAACCTTGCGAGAGTTCTATGCTCATAGTGGTACATGCAAATATCATGGCGTGATGCATGCAGCTCATCGTGATCAATATGTCATACCAAGATCATCTGCCTCTCCTTGTGATCCACCACTCACCTACCATTCCGACCAGATTATTGGACCAAGAATGTCCTTAGACAAGTTTACATACTTACACTGCCTTGCATGTAAAATGAAATCATTCCATCTAATCAAGAACTCCTTTCTTCTCTTAGCTTTCCAGGTTCCCATGGATAATCCAACATTTTTACTCCACACCAAGCTCTTGGCAGACATTTATAAGGTAGCCTCACTCAGAAATGAGGATCTCCTTTTGTGTGGTTCCAAGGTCTTTTGTTTATGCATCAATTATCCCGGTTATTCAGAGGCTTTGCCCCTGATGGGATATAGATTTAATAATGATGATGGTTTTACTTTAGGCAGCCAAATAGATGTCAGTTGTCAATATATATTATTTTATTAATTGCATCATAGTACAATGGCTGAGTAGACAGGAGAAAAATGAATTTGAATTTTAAGTTGATTTTCTGAGACACTGTACTTTAGTTTTCTTTCCCTCCCTTGAGTGAATTATGCAATGAAAAGAACAGGTCTTCCTGGCTTTGGCATTTTCTAGCTACGTGATCTTGGACAATTAACTTGTCTGAAAATAATTTCATCATCTTTAAAAGATGACTAATTAGCAGGGCATGGCTTAATCTCAGAACTCAGGAGGTTGACACAGGAGGATCACTGCAAATTTGAGGCCAGCCTGGGCTACGTAGTGAACTCAAAGCCAGCCTGCACTACATAGCAAGACCCTGTCTCAAGAAAGCAAAAATGAATAGTAATCATAAGTGATTTTCCAAAATAATTGTGAGAATCAAAAAAGATAATTGATATGCAAGTGTTAAGATAATTAGAAAGCACTATATATAAAATACTTATTATTTTTCACTTATTTCCTTAATACAACTTGAATTTTTTTCTGAAAACTATGCTAGGTATCTATATTACTAAGATTATTTAGAAATGGTATCAGTCTATACAACGATGTGTATCAAGAGAAACCAGTGTAAGGGAAAAAATTGGAGACCTCGTGTTAAATTGCTACTCTAGCAGCACCAAAACTAATGAAGCAAAGGAAATTTTGGAAAATGATTCATGTAGGAAGTGATACTTTAGTTAACCCCCAATCCTAAATACTGGGGTTAAGGTCAAGAAAGTCTTTTGCTAAAAGGATATACCATTATTGGTTTTTACTTTATCTGCACAGACTACTACAAAATTCATTAAATTCTAGAATCTTAACATATTATAGATCTGTAATTGGCTGGACTTTCTCTCCCTTCATTCATATAACATGGTGGCCATTGTTCACATGTTCCCCTCCATACCTGTCTGGGGCACTGTACAATTTTCTTATATCTTATATTCAGCTTTGCTTCCTAGTTTGAGCCAAAATTTCCAAATTCCCAAACATTTCATCATTGACAACCTGATTGCCATGTTTATGCCATGCTGTGAACCCTTCTATCCTCTGTGAGGAATGCCTCATAGTGCCAGCTCCCAGGCATCTCTGTAGTCCTTGACTGCATAACCGAGTAAGTTACTCCATCTCCATCACACACATGGCACTGCCGTTCCACTGCTTCATATTCATTCCATTGCTGCCTCTGGGCAGAAAATGTCCTGGTTTTACTCACACCTGGATTCTTCCCTTTGTTTCTCTTAGACCTCAAACAGGCCTTCTCTATCCAAACTGAGTCAGCTCTCTGGGCCCATTTCTTCATCAGTAAAAATAACTGTTAGATTTTTCACCCATCAGATTAAACTAGATGAGTTTTACATTGATTCACAGTTGAAAACATCTACAGTCTTTTCTGTGAGAAGGCTCTTACCTCACCTTCATAGAGACTCTTCTAAAGTAAAACTGAGTTCATTTTTCATAAGCACCACATACCCGCCTCTATCCTGATACTTGGGGAGAGTGACGCAGACCCTGTCGCTGTTCTTCCACACAACATCCTATTATTCTTCTGAAATGGAAGATTAAGTTTCCCAGCGTGTCTAACTGAAGGCCTAATATCACCAAATACATAACCATTTGCCTGCAATTCCCCTGAGGAAGGTTATTAGCAACAACTTAGTTCCTGATAAATGACTATGTTTCTAAGGTAGTGGTTTATATCAAGGTTCCTAAATACACATCATTTAAATTTGCCCAGACAGCCATGTGTCAAATAAACAGCTACTGATTATTAAAACACACAGTCATTTGTAGGCAGGAGGCTGCTCTGTAACTCTAGATGTTGTCTTAAACATTCAAGTGTACTAAATAATTCATGCTCTCTTCTCATTACTTCATTAAAAAACATTTATAATTTTTCCATGAAAGAAGAATGGTTCATTGATTCTCATCTTCAATCCAGAAACATACTTGGTACCATGGGGTTAAATGTTGCCCAAAATAACAGGAAATTCCTCATGGAACTTTGGTTAGAAAGAACATAGAGACCTTCAAGGCCCAGTACCCATTCAATGAGCAGTCATAAAAATGTATTCATGAAACTACTCATGCATGGGTGTCTTCACTTAAGGGACAGTTACCAATTCATGAGGGATCCTCTCCTTAGTAAGGGCAGACCTCAAGATTTTTTTAAAAAAGTATTTCCCTGAGAACCTCTTACCCTTGTTTCTATTAATTACCCCCAGAATAAGCATTCTAAGTAAAAATGAAAGAAAATATATTTGATCTTAATAATTTGTGAATCACCCTAACAGTCAGTGTGGGAGTTGATAAAATGTTCTGTGAAATTATACTGGCCTATGTTTCAATTCCAACAGTCCACTATGGTAACTGATAACTCTTGGCAATTTTCTACTTCTGTAAGCCTCAGTTTTACCACTAGTAAAATAACCTACAATTATTTCAATGGACCATTGTAAAAATTACTTGACATTTTGGATAGGAAGCATGCAGTGCTCTTTGCAAGGAATATGCTCCAACAGTGTGTTTTAGTAATACTAGCAGTGACACTGAAGCATGAATTTATTACGGCTTGGTTTTGTGAAGGTAGGTGTAGTATATATTTGGAGTCTTCTTTTCTCTGGGTTTAACATGCCCAGTCAACTTCTACACAGTCCTGCATGTGAGAAACTCCTGCTTCTCACCTTTGACAGTTTTCTGGGACATGTCTAGACCTGGTAAGGTCATGCATGTGTGTGGCGGACATTAGGACCACTGTAGCCAATGGTGAAACTCCGATCTTACTTCTACCGAGTGCAGTGTCATGAAGCTCCAGATACGTATTCTGTTGCAACATCTAAACTTCAATTAAAGTCCCCTGACATTGGCTGATCTATCACAGATACTACTTGGTTCAATATTTACTTCCTCTCCACTTCATTATACCCAAAGTTTATACATTTATGTTACTTCTTCTCACTGATTACTGCTCCTTATTCATGAAATGGGCAAAGAATTCCACCATCAGGGTCTCCCATGAGTTTCCGTCATCTTCCACCTAGATAATGGACTTGAAGTCCAGATTTTTGTAAGGCTTCAATGTGACTATTGCTTTGAACATGATTCTAAGCTAAGAACAGGAGGCTTCAACTTTTTCAGAAGTCAGACATAGTTTTCAGGCCCAGGAAACCACTGTACATGCTTTTATTAACCAGGTAATTTGTACTTAAGGAAGTGACAGAGTCAATTTGACTTGCTTGTTCATAATACATTCTCCTTACTATTCACCCTCTTTACTCCTTCCCCAATTCATACTTGGTGTTTACTCTGTGGATCTTTTTGTGAAAGCACCTACTGTAGGGGACTCTTTCCTGAGACTGGCTGACAAGAAGTGCCAGAGAAGTCAGCCTCTGTGATGGAGGCTGACCCATTCCATGATTGTAAATGGATCATTATAGTCAGCATTATGAAGCAGTAATTACCTAAGAGGTGATGGATTTGGGGAGATTTTCCAGGCTAAATGACTCGCAGTGTATACTATTGCAGCAGTTAAGCTGAAGTGATCACATAAACGTTGCACTTGACTGATGCAGGATTTTTCTCCCTACTCTTCCATCTCATCTTTCACTCCCTTCATTTCTCTGTCCCTCTTATACTCCTTCCCTTTCTTCTTTCCTTTTGCCTTTCTTTCTTTCCATCTTCCTCTGTGGAGTTTAAAGTCTAGTAGCAATGAATAGCTGTCACATTTACAATTTCATGGTCAAAACACACACACACACACACACACACACACACTCACCCTTGAGAAACATACTTTTACTGGTGATATGTTGAAAATCCAGGATTATGACTGTGATTTGGTTAATGTATATGAGATATCAGATATATCAGATATCCATCCTTGGGCCAGTTATATATGCCTAAAAGAGTCCTTGAACCAGACAATGGTCAGAGAAGACGGAAGTTTCGATTTTAACTTTCAAGCTAATGTAGTAAAACAAATATTCCTTAAAAACAGAGGATAATTTTGGAGTTATAAGGTGTGTTAGTATGTTTGTCCAACTATTCCCTTGAAATAATTCATAATAATTTTTATAAAGGAAAATAACTTTATCATATTTTAAAAGACCTCATGACTTCTGCTATTTTGTTCCATATCCAGAATGTAAGTGCTACAGTTTGGGGCTATCCTTGCCTGTAGGAGAGTTTCAAAGGGATGGGACATAACTTTTGTGGTTCTATCTTTTTTGTGTTCTCAAATACTGCTTGATTCTAAACATGATATACCATACCACAATCTGTCCACTTTGAGTCATTTGTTATGTGTTGATAACCTAAAATGTGCCAAAGGAAAGAATGAGCTAAAGATTATGGAACAACAAAACAAAGACCTAAAAGTAGAGCACAGCAACTGTATTGGTCAGTTTTCCCATTATCGGGACACAATACCTGATGCTCACAATTTAAAGGAGAGATTTAATTTGACTCACGGTTTCAGAGAATTTAGGCTCATGTTCAGCTGGCTCCAAGGCAGAAACCTCAGGGTACAAACGTGTGGTGAAGCAAAAATTATTAGTTCAGGGCAGCAAGGAAGCAAAGCAGGTGGATCCTGTCAGAGAGAAAGGGGTGAGGGACCAGGAATAGCACTCAAACTCACGCCTTCACTACCTACCCAGATACACCCAGAAGTGTGCTGCACCAGTGTACTGGGTGGCTCCCAAACCAGTCCTGTGACAAAATCAATATTAACAGTCACAGTGACCGAGAAGATAGGTTAATTAAGCAACAGGAAATCTTGTGGATAAGATGTCTGAGTGCCTGGCCGTGAGCACTAGGTAGAGAATAGGGTAGGATATGTCACAACTGCCCTATGTCAGTGGCTAAGGGTCTTAGACAAGACCCTACCTTAAAGAGAATTGAGAGAATTAATTTGCAAAAAGGAAATTGCATGTTGGGAAAGAGCACAAACCCAGCGTTTCCAGACAGTTGTTGAGGAATTGCAAATTTGGTACATTTTATGAGGCAATGTATTTGATCAAAAAGAGAATAGGATTCAAAGTCAGGCAGCCTCATGTCAAGTCGTACCATTGGCATTAATTGGCTGTGTCACCTAAAAGTAATGAATGACTCTATCTCTACTATCATTTCCAGAATTATAAAGTAAGGATAACCATACATTTTCCCTCTTTTCTTGGCAGGATTACTGTGCCTTTCGTATAAGAAGAAAGACTTCTTACCCGAACTGGTTACCTCTTAATATTATGCCTACTCTGTGCTGAACACTAAGCTCCAAATTTTTTTTAAAAAGGAGATGGCAGAGAAGTACATAAAAGTTGAAGAAAGCTTACAGTTTTCAAGAAAAGACCCCAAATCTTCCATGTGCATGAGAAAAAATTATTGGCCCATAAAAATTGAAAGCAACACCTTGAGCCAGTGGCCATTCCAGGAACATCTTCCCATCACATTTTGCTTTGAGGATACTGCATTGCTTCACCTGGACTCTACCTGCCTTCTTCCATGAACCCATCTAGAGATGGCTTCATGTTATGCTCAGGCAAAGTGATTTCTTCATGTGCTGTACACAGCTCATAAGATATTTTTGGATTCTGCTAGAGGAAAAGTACTAGAAAAGATATTATTACTCTACATGAGTTTTTTTTAAAAAAAATCTTCTCGACAAGGTAACAGTGTTTGATCCATTTTTAAATTCTTGGCAGCCTCAACACCCCTAGGGTTTTTAGTTTTCCCATTAAACACTGCAGTAGGCTGGTTAGCTCACATGTGAGGGAAAGCACTGTAGACTTGCCTCCCATGTAGAATGAGAAGTGATATCACTATTGTTTCAGAGAAAAGACTGCAGTTCCAGCCGAGCTCATTACCTCTTAGTATACAGTGTCAATTCTCTGGGTTAAAAATAGTCCAGTCTGATGTCTGTTAATAGAATAAAACTTCACCTGGAAAATAATGGAAAACAAATTATACAGGACTCTAATACAACTGAGTGATTGCAATCTGCATCTGCACTTTCATGGTAAGTCTGTTGCTGGATTGGATTTGTTAAATATCAGAGGAATAATGCCAAACGGGCTTCTCACAGCACCTGTGATTGACAGCTGTCAAATGCAGTGACAAATCAGGCTGTATTTCAAGAGAAACATGATTCATAGACCTGATTACAGGTGAATGGATGTTATAGACAGTCTGGAGATGGGTCTCTGAGCATTTATTCTCTGAAATGTCAATGGAGAGTACACACATGTATAAATGACCAAGTCAACCCCTTTACCTACTCTATCCAATTACTTCTCTTCCAACTAAGCTCTTTTCTAGCTAACAGCTGGGCTTCCATGTCCAACCAACTTGAGAAACTGTTTACATAGAGAAGCTTCACATCAATGGACTTATTTATTGCATGTCTGCCTCCTTACTTGTGCTATTTATCTCTCAACTCATTCCATCTGCCTATCAATCTTTATTGTTGTTGTTCTCAGGCTGCAACAATGAGCTAGAATTTAGGGCAAAAAAATACAAAATTAGATTTTTCTTGCCTAGGAAGATTGCTATTTGTCCTGAGTTCTTATTCAATATGAGTTATTCTATTTCTCTCTAGGTCAGGCATATGACCAGGTGCTCAAAGAGATTTACCACAGATCAACTTACCAGCTTAGATAGGAAGAGGGTAATGAGAAAGTAGATAGGGAGTATAGTACAGAAGAAAATACATATTTACACTGTTTCTGATTTAAATGTTTTGCAGATGAGGTGATTAAGTATATTTTTTTAAATTTAAAGTATAAAAATGGAACTCACCTTTGTTTTAAAACGTTCTGGATTCTTTAGTACTGTAATTTGTGGGGTTATAACAGCAGACTCCTTACTAGTCTATCTGGGAAGGACCATCTTGGAGTGTTTGTCAAGCAGTCTCAGGGGATCACAGCTATGCCCTTAGATATTAGATCCATCAATCTTCAGCAGTGCTTTGATGTCAACAATTAAGAAGGAAAAAATCTGTAAAGTAATAAGGTGAATTTTTGCTTTGGCATTCTGTAAATTGGAGTGCTCCTGAGAAGACGCGTGAAAGCTTAGAAAAGACCAATAATGTTTTTTTAAAACATGATAAAAATTTGATTTCTCAGAACTCTGGTGAATGTATATCCTCTAGAAACTCATTGAAGACCATTCACTTTTGTAATGAGGTAATGGTTTAAAAAAGTCTAATCAGAGCCCATTTCAGATTTTATAAAAGTATAGAGTTTTATTAGTTGAAATCAGGGTCAGGTTTTTTTTCTAACCCTAACATATTTTCTGTAGATTTCCTGGGAAGACTTCCAACTAGACTGCTCTCTTTTCAAGCAAACTACTTTGCTGCCTTCTTCATTTTATCATAACTCATTCTTCATTTTATTAATATCATTACCTTTAACAATAATGTGCACATTTCATGACTCTTTTTCAATTCTATGAAGTATCATCTCATTCTTCACCCCATTTTAATCTACTAAAAATACTATGAGACAGGGAATCTAAACTTACAGAAACTAAATTTACAGAAAAAGGGAAACTAAATGCAAAGCTAATATGTGATAGCAAATGGGAACCAACATGTTAATAGCAAAGATATGACTTGAACCTGTGCTTCTTGACTCTTATTTTTTGTGTCACATTAGCAGGCCCTTAAAATATTGACACGGACAGGTGAGGAGTGATTCTCTCAATATGAGGAAAGTGTCTGAAATTTTGTGTATGGGCATAATGTATTTTATTCTCCCAATGGGAAGAAGATAAGCACCAATGAACTAGATAATGTCACTACTCTTTTTCCAATCTTCAGGGAAAAATCTATTTCTGGAGACAGAAAGATTGGTTACCAGAAAGTAGCTGTCAATCTTTATTCAGGTCACCTGCAACCACCTCTCCACAATGAGGATACTAATGGAAACAATGCTTTAGAAAACTGAGATCAAAACTAAGGAAGTGTATATGTGTGAAGACTTATTTAAAAAGAATATTTAATAAAAAATTGTTATGATAATAGGCTAATTTTGAAATGGAAACTTATTAATTCCTATGGAATCTCAAAAATATAAAAGAAAAACAGAAAGTAAAAGTATAGACCCTACCTCTGAGGTAGTCAAATAGTCTGTAACAAATGAATTGAAGGAATTAAAGAGTTAGCACTTTTGTACTTTTATTTTATTAGCTGTGAAATAGGAATAAGATAAGCCACAAGAGAAGGCTATGCAACTGGTCAACTGCATCTATGTGAAGTTTCTCAGTAGATTCTATCCACCTGCAAGTGCTTTCCATGAAAGACTTGATACTCAGTACTCACCCCAGCCTCACCAACACAGTTAGAAGTGACCACACTTCCTTTTTTATTTTTTATTTTATTTTACCTATTTATTTTATTATTTTTTTGCGGCACTGGGGATCGAACTCACAACCTCGCACCTGCCAGGGCAGGTGCTTAAGCCACTGAGCCAAACTCCCAGCCCTGGTTTTTTTGAGGCAGGGTTGCACTATGTAGCTCAGGCCAGCCTTGCACTTGTTGTAGCCCCAGCTGGCCTCAAACTCACAACGCTCCTCCTCCGAGTGCTGGGATTAAAGGCGTGCACCACCACGCCCGGCTCCATACTTCCTTTTATAAGCCAGCATAGTTAATCAAATTTCTGACACAGTAAACTCTCAACTGGTCTTGCTGGTCTTCTTTTCTCTATTCTTTCTTCCCTCCAGTGCTGGGGATTAAACCCAAGGCCTCATCTATACTTGCCAAGTACTCTACCACTGAGTTATGCTCCCAGAACTCTTTTCCCTCTCCTTTATGCTATAATTTCCTTGTTAGCAGGAACCATACCTTGCCTATGCCAAGGAAGCAAGAATATTTTGTGGAAAGAATAAGCAAATGAATGAATCTCAATGTCCCCATAGCTAATATAGACCTTATATATTTTGGTGCCTGAATAAACTTACCAGACCTTGAAGGTATAAATGAAAATGAATTAGTAAAATGGCATTCTAAGGGAAATAAAAATTATCTGTAAAAGAAGAAATATCCATAGAACTAGAAACAAGAAAACTGTAAATCTCCTAGCACTTAAACCTCTTTATTTCTTCTCCTTTTGCACCGGCCATGTAATTTCTCAGAATCACAGACAATAATATCCAAAATGCTGCACTGTTCAGGTGACAATATTTTAAAGGAAGAAAAGTTCAACTTTCATACCTATCATCTTATCTGTGGTCTCAAATAACATTATTAGTAAAATTGTATCTCCCTTGACATTGACTGCCATATATTTCTGAATAGAATGAATTTCTATACCATTCAGGAAATAAACCTGAAAATTGACTGAGGGAATAAAGATTAGATTCTAGAACATCTGATAGTCTATCTACATAAGTTGAATCGTTATGGTAGAGTTTCATCCTCCTGCATTTTTCTACCTGTAGAGTACTTCTCAAGTCATTATTTGGAGTTGTCAAAACTCATCATTACCCAGTTACTGCAATCACAGATCTTAGAGAGCTGACTCCTACAAGTAAATGTTTCAAAAGGACATTTGAGTTTCCAGATTCCAAAACAGCGAAATCCCTAAAGTGAGACATAAATTCAATAGCCCTCCTACATGTTTTCTTTATCTTTTTGTTCTTAAAGGAATTTAATAAAGGCACTTCTTTATATAAGAATAACTCTAATTCTGTGGCTTCTAAAGCCAATAGTCAGTTTAAAACACCTATTTTTACCATCTAATAATAATTTATAGATCCAACTGGAAAAATAACTTTGTGGTAAAGAGTTTTATCGGTAAGAAAGAAAGTCTGAGAGATTCATGATGAAGGGAAACAGAAGCTAAAGCAGAACTTGGCTCCATCTCAGGAGTGGAATTTTGCCAAACCTTCAGGACAAAGTATGATGCTCCAGTAATAGTGTTTGAAAAAGCTCACACTATTAGCCCTTCACTGAGCTTTTCTAGGTCACAATTGAGATTCTCCAGGTGAGGGTTGCCTTAGAAACGTAAGGACTAATTTAGTTAACCAATACAAGCTCCTCATGAATCTCAATAACACCAGACTCCAAAGGTACCTTAAAGACTATGCACAATGGACCCAGGTCTTCCTATATGTAGTGCACATCTTTCCAAGAATCACCTTCTGTCATCTTTACTTATTAAAATCCTTGCTCCTTTGCCTGGACATGCCTAAGTATATGTTCTGTAAGTCTCTACCCAAAGATTTCAATCAGTGACAACTACTCTTTTCACTCCAATTTTTGTCATACATTTGCTCAGCATGTTATTTTGAGTACCTACTATGTACCAGGTAAGTTCATCTTCTCCAGAATCTTAGTACCAGTGCCTATTCGTACTTCTACTTGCAAAACTTGCAATCTAGGGCACTGAGGTGACTTAGAATGAGACTGAAATCAAGGAGGTAAGTATGGAGGCTGTTAGTTGTCTATGTGAAAGATAAAAAGTGTAACCTATGACTTAGAGGGATGATAATAAAAATAGAGGAGATTGATTTCAGAAATGTACTTGCATTTCTACTGTGTTCTTACCTTTATCATGTTCTGACATTCATTATGACTATTTGAGTTCATATTATCTATGTTACCTAAATCAGAGCCCTTAGGGGTAATTGTCAGTTTTTCATGATTCTGCTTCCATCGAGCTTAATATAATCTGTTGAAAATAGATGAGACTTAAGAAGTTATGCATGGACACCTATCAGATAACCACACGTAGTCCATTAATCCATCTTAGACCTATGTAGTTCTTAAAGGACTGGGGTCAGTCAGTGTCCACAGGTAAGCATGTCGGTAAAAGTATATGGTATAAACTCGTATGTTAGAAATAAGTACTAAGTCTAGCTATGAATCCAAAGTCAACGTTCTGACTTGCCTGATGCAATTATCTTTTATGATAGAGGAAAACGTAGAACAGCACACTCTTTATTAGCTCTGCAACTTGGTCTCTTTCTTTTAGCTGAATTCTAGATTGGAGCCTGCATTCTCAAGGGAATGATGTTCAGAGCTTCAGAATTGGGTCACTGCCCATCACTATCATTAGGCAAGAGCGAATGAGGCCTCACTGGGGATTCAATGAGAACTAATCTCAAAATTAACATCAGGTTGCGTGCTGTTTCTCCTAGGAGAGATGACATCCTTGTTGGATAGGTTGTATCCCTGAGGTTGCTGGAGGGACATGCAAACAGTGTTACTCTTGTGAAAATTCAGTGTAATTAATCTACCTCAACAGCTGGTGATAGGCAGCCACAGAGTATTAGAAGGTGGGGTATTTTATATGAATTATAAACATGACAAAACTAATCAGGTTTGCAGGTAAATGTATTTCCATTGGGCAGGTATTCTATGGAATTAGGAGTTCCATTCTGCTGGTCACCACATGGAACAGGAATAACATGTCCCCAAAACATGAGCTACATTTTCCTAGTCACCCTAACATATCACGCCACATGTGACTTTGGATAAATTATTTAAAAATTACACATTCAGGTATACATGTATGTTCAAGGCCATCAAAATCTGAAGTTACACACTTGTTATAAAATGGTACTGATACTGTCCCAACAGTTATTTGCTCTCATCATAGGTTCTGCTTTGAAAGTAAGGCAGGATTCAGTTAAAATAAAAATAAAACAGACTCATTAATGTTAGGTTATTTTGTTCTCTTAAGAGTCCATACCTGAGCCGGGCGTGGTGATGCATGCCTTTAATCCCAGCACTCGGGAGGCCGAGGTAGGAGGATCGTTGTGAGTTAGAGGTCAGCTTGGGCTACAACATGAGCGCAAAGCCAGCCTGAGCTACATAGTGCAACCCTGCCTCAAAAACCTAGGGCTGGGAGTTTGGCTCAGTGGCTTAAGCGCCTATCTAGCAGGCACGAGGTTGTGAGTTCAATCCCTGGTGCCACACAAAAACAAACAAACAAAAAAGAATCCATATCCTATTTTTACTTTCCAGGTCAGAAATTTGATATTAAGTCTAACAGCTAAGAGGTACCTACACAATTCACATAAATGTGAATATAGTCCATATGAAGAAAAATCACATGCTGTTACTGAATGCATAAGAGCAAGGGACAATTTCCACCACATCTCTTAGACATAATATGACAATGGCTCAGCCTTGAGAACAGATGCATGCAAAGCCACAGAAACTGACCTTGTCTATTGTTATATCTTCAGTAACTTGCAGATTCTCAGCCATAGTAAGTTAAAGGTTCACGATGAATGAAATATTTTTTTCTAACAATTGCTTTCTCTTCAACATTTATGTCTTCTTGGGACTATAATATTTCCGGGTCCTTACTGTTCTCAACTGGCCCCCTTGGGTGAGAGGCACTTCCAAATTGGAAAGTGCCATAAATAGACATATGAGAGAGTGGAATATATTTACTTACACATAATGAAATACTGTAAGGCAAAATGTGATGTGAATTATACAACTGCCTAGCTAGAAACCCATCAGAAATACAAATGGGATTCTGTAATAAGATATTCATATATAATCTATGAAATATAATCTTGAATATTGAAAAATTTTGATGATTTGCATGTGTTTTATAAGTACATCAAATATTATGATTCAAGAAATTGGAATGAGGTTTTAGTAATGTGTCTTAGTCAGCTTTAGGTACTTATCCAAATTAGTTAGCAAGTCTCTACTGACTGTCTTCTTAAACAATCCTACATGAAGTTTCAGGCTTGGGAAGTTTGCCTTGCCTGAATGAATATTTAGCTGGGCACTAATATTGGATCTTTATATAATTTGTCTTGACATGCCATTAACTTGCAAATGACCAGGACAGAAATCCACTGTCCATTTTACCAACCGTAGATGCTGAAGTTTGATCCAGATGCAGAATCTCATTATTGCTTTGAGTGGCTAGAGGGGAAAGAACAAATGCTGGGGGAAAAGAAAAGTCAGTAGGAATAGCCATTCCAGGTAGTATTCATAATGTAATTTCATTGATAATGAACCCATAGTTTATCCTGTGAATTCTACTTCAGTAATGTGAATAACAACAAATAAATAAAATGGGTTGTTTGAGACATAAGTTGCCTCCTTAAAGGAGACAGATTCTGCTGCCATCTCTAGCTGGTGGTAATTGATGGTATTCAACATATTGGTTCCACTGCAAAGGCAGGTGAAGTTGGAACCTCTTGGGAATACAGGGAAGGCCCAAAGGGCCCAGGCTCAAGGGAATCCCAAAATCTCTCTTTCGGCTTCTTTAGTCAGGTGTATTGGTAGTAAGAATTTAACTGTTTATAGATACACAAAAATTCTTGAGTTGTAGTAACAGTAATAGCTAATACATGTTGAATTATGATTATGGACTAGGAAATGTATTACAAGCAAGATGTATCATTACATTTAATTCTCAAAGTAATTCTGAGTGTGGAGAAATTGTAATCTCTGTTTTCTAGATGAGGAAATGGAAGCTTAGAAGACTAATCACCCAAGACCATTATAATAGGAAGCAGAGCTAAGACTTTAAAAGTATATCTCTCTGTGACAAAGGCAATGTCTTTTGCACTGTGGGCACTGCCTCAAGTCATATATCTCTTATTTAGTGGAATCATTACCCATCAACATTATGGGGCAGCAAAATCTAAATAGAATCATATTATTTTTTACATGCTACCATGATGAAATACATGGCAACTTGATAAATTAGGTAGCACGCGAGTTTTGCCCCATTAACCAACAGACAGTCACCATGTTGTACAAAGACTATCTCTTTGGGAGGATTTCTGGTAGTATTTTACTGAAATAATTCTATGAAGAGTGAGATTTCCTTGTTAATATGAAAACTATATTTCTACATTTCAGCTCTCCTTAGAGTCAGATGATGCTCGTACACTATGTAAAGTCTGCTCGAGGTATAAACAGAACTGTAATGACTGTTGTCAATAGCCCCACTGAACACCGTTAAACCATGCCAGAGTTGGCTGGGTTTCTATAAAGCAAAATCAGCACTAAAAGAAGAATGGCAAGAACAGGGTTACAGATATGAGTTAAATCTGTAGCATTCATTAAGACCTGTATTCTTCAGAGTATTTTTGGTTTTCTAGTTAGTTGCCCATTGCCATTAGACTTTCAAGAAGAGTCTCATAGTTACCGTATGTCATCAGCCCAGGTAGTTGATGAGGAGCACCTGTAAGCATGAGCGGCAGGCAAGCCAAGTATCAGCATAAGGATCTCTCTCAAGATTTAGCGGGACTCTACTGACTATACCTAGGCAATCTTGAGGGGACATATATTCCCGTGCTGTCACAGATGCAATGCTGAGCAACCAAGATTGCTGGCCAGGACTAATTCCTCCTTCTGCCTCCTAGAAATGCCTGCAGAAAATCCCTTGGCTGTCAGTGCTCTTTTAGGATATCCCAGCCGGCTTAAAGAAAATCATCTCGTCCAAAGTCAAATTTCCTTCCAGTAATCCCAGACCAATGACTGGTAGATTCCTGTCCAGCTCTGCCTCCTCCTTGTTCCAAGGATCATAACCCTGCAGGGCATCACAGATGATGGAATTATCCATGGGGTCCCAGTGGAGTCTCTGAGACAGTGTCATACCCCAGCTGTACTCTACAGCATCCTGCCTCCCTGCCTGTGTTCCACCAGTATTAGTCCCAAGAATGCTCGCTAAAGACCTGGGTGCTGATATCTGCTTCACAGAAAACCCAGCCTGTCACAGCAATGCTAATAGAATCTCATCAATCATCGTTTTGTTTTAAGACTCCCATGCATCAGTCGCATATGGAAATTAGTGGGAAGGAACATGAAGGACAAGCCACAGAGACATATGAAAACAGAGAGTATATTGATTACTGCAGAAACAGTTCCATTCCTTTGGGTTTCCCAAATACATTGTTATTCAAAAACATTTGAATTCACAGGTGCAACACCATTGAGTTAATAATTTATAACTAATCTTATCTTGACATCTGTTAAACCATACCAGGTAAGGTAAAATCTCTGACACACTGCTGTGGGAACAGAAGAGATAAAGAAGAAGGCAGAATTTCACTTTTTGCTCCATGACTCTGAAGTCAGATGATCTGAGTCTAGACTGCAGGCTCCTTCTCCTTATCTCCCAAGTCTCTGAGTCTCATTCCAGGTCTTGGTCTTCAAACCCAGTGAGCAAACAGGATTGGATTGACTGGGAAGTGAGATTCCAGTGAAGGAACCAGTCAAGAATTCTAGCATCTTCTGAGTATTGATGTATATCTGATTCTTTCCCAGGAGTCAAGGGCTAAGAAACAGAAATAATAGAGTAACAGAGAGTAGACATATAAAATTTCAGAGCTGTTGATATCCTAAGAAGAGGTAACATTTTGTCTTGCCAGACACAATTCACCCTCATTTCCATTGCCCCATTTTCCATAGTCCAATGATAAGAAGCCATAATGCCTCCTCTCATGCTGATCTGAAAAATCATATCTAATTATTTCACACAAATTCTTTCAGAAGGTAAACGCAGTTAAATTCCCCATAATACAGTCATGGTACACCATAAAACTCCAGAAGCTAGCATTCCATCAATGACCAAAGCAGTAAAAAGGATAGTGATTTTGCATCTTAATTTGGGAAGAAAAAAGCTACAAAGCCTTGGAAGCCTTTGTAAAAGAAAGAGGGTAGAACTAATTAATATTTAGCAAATAAGAGTCATGAGGTTTTACAAATAATCAACTTAATATACCTCTCTTCTAATCAACCGTACTGGGGAGAACTATTGTTTGCAGATAAGGTAAGTAATCTTAGAAATATGTCACATGATTTGATTTCTCTGACTTTTCTAATAGGTCTTTGACTAAATTTTCTAAAGTGAGTCAGTCTTAAGGAAAGTCATCCAATTCCATTCTCTATGTCTTCTCCCTTTGCACCCACCTTTTGAACTTGCTGCAATCTGTTTACTTTCATTTCTATATTGAGAACAAGCTATGCCCAAGAACTTGGCTTGGCAACTTGCCATTCACCTTGCAAAGCAACTGTGTCACTCTGAAGCATGCAAAAGAATCACACATTGTTTGGCCCCACTCCTAGAGTTTTGATTCAACAGGACTAAGACAAGACCCCCAAAAATCCGTGTGTCTTAGAAATTCCCTGGTGCTACTTATGCTGACATTTTGAGGCCCAAACTGAAAATCTCAGCTCTAAATCAAAAGAAGCTGTTCAGAATAGGGAAATAGATAGCAACACTTGGGTAAGAGGGCTGGTGTGACTGCAAAAACTCACGATGGAAAATAAATGACCCAAAGAGCAAAAGGCCCTGTACTCTTTCACTGTTCCAGGATCTTTAGATGACCAAATATGAAGGGGCCTAGCATACGTCCTGGTGGATAGTAGGATCTCAATGAATCAGTTAAGAAAAAAAAAAACAAAAAACAAGAAAACTGGCCAGATGCTGTTTGTTCTTCCTAAAGGAGTTATTACACATTTTGTTTAGATCTTCCTATAAAGAATTAGGAAAGTGTGACTTTTCTCTGAAGCAAAGGTGTGGGAGTGTGGGCATAAGTGCGAAATGCAAAAAGGTATACAACAAATAAAATAAACTGGATAAGTCAAGTAAAAAAAAAATTCAAAGGACGACTGACCCCTCCCCTCGCAGGTCTCAAGCTACAAATTGAAATGGAGAAACAAAGCTAACATAATAAATGGTACAAAGTAATATAGCTGCTTTGCAATGTCCTTTAAGTTTTAATAACAGCAGAAAGATCTCCTTTTAAAATATGAATTTCATCTCGCCTATGTGCCTTTAAGGGAGCATAACTTATTTATGCTCCTCTCCTTTTCTCTAATTTACCGACTCCTTCCATCTCCTGTCCTCTCCCTTTCAACTAGAACAATAGGATTTTGAAGATGGATATGTACTAACAGCAGCGTCTTCAGTTCTCTCTGTGACTCCTCATTATAAGGTTATTTTCTTGTGTTTTGAAACAGAAATGCTGCCTTTGATGCTACCGTTTAAATTTTCTTTTTTCTTCTTCTAAAGAAAGTGTCCCCTACTTATTACCTAGCCTTGTCACCTTGGCACAATGTGGTAAATAGCATTCTAAATAAATATTTTCTAATATGCCTTCAAGTACAACTTTCCTTTTGAGTGCAAATAGGATAATTGGACAGGGAAGAAGAAAGCAGCATTGAATGTGCTGTTTCAAGGGGAGAAGAGGGTGATTTTCCTTGGGCTGCTCTTGAGTAGGGCTCATCAGCAATTTCCAAGAGCGCCTGGTGAATTCATGAACAACACTTTAGTGATTGGGCTGCCTGCATTTGAATCTCAGCAGGGGCAAAGATTTGAGACACTCTTCTTACCAGAAAGACAAAGTTATTCTCTCTGTGCAGCTCATCTTTCCAAGCTGTTTTTCTAGCTTTTCCCACTCCTCCTGACTTCTTTCCTTCGGCCTCTTTCACGCTGTGTAGTGCACTTTCTAGAATTTCTTACACTCTCTCTTCCTTGCCCCGCCTTCTCCTAATCACAGCTCCTTTCCCTTCCTCTGCACCTCCATCTTAGGGGAGGTTTCCCCCCATTCTCTGCTATTTCCAGTGACATATGGATCTGCTCCACTTGCTACCAAGGAGCTGCTGTTGGCCTTCTGACAACACAAGGTGCTGCTGTCGTGACAGGCAGCAAAAGGCAGGCAGGCGTGTGCTAATGTGAGGGAGGTGCATGCTGGGAGCAGAGAAGCTGTTGCTGGTTTCAAACACAAGTTACTTAATTAAAAGCCAGAAACTCTTAGCTGTGGTTGTCACTTCCCTCCTTTGAGAGTGCAGTCATCCCTTTGGTGTCCTTGCTTTTGAGTACCACCTGTCTTGGCTTCTTTTGGCTCTGTGGAGTCTTGTCTTTCCAGCTGACAGGCAGCAGGCACAGGAGAAAAAAATGAAAGTAGAGCTGGGAATCTGGAAATGGCAGAACAACTGTTTGCACATCATAGAACTACAGGCCAGAAACCACGAAGTTGGACTTCACACACAGTCCCTGTGCAGCAGCTGTGGGCTCCCTTGGTTCCAGGCACCAACCCTGATACTGAGGAAGACCTGAGCCCTTAAGACTCGATCTGTGTTTTCGCTGAGGTTGCATTACACTTGAGAAGTTGGATTTGTAAACACCTAGGGGCTTTACATTCTCATGAGCATGCAGTATGATCCTACCTCCTCTCCCCAGCTAGAGTTCAAGGGAAGTCCCAGGCTGGGTCTTCAGCCATATTTCTTCTTTCCTTCCTTTAAATGAGTCCTTCCTCTTATCACAAGGCCTTGGGCTAGGCAGTTCTCAACTCACTCTTCTCTACTACTTTCATTACAGTCCTTCAGATCTAAATTCACACACTCCTCCCTTGGATCAGAATAACCAATACGTTCCTGTTTCCTGGGGTCCTCTTGGCTTTACTCTAGAAATCCTGAGCCTTAGGAAACACACCCATTCCAGATGAATCTTGATGACTGCTCACCCCAGCCAAAGCCCTTAATGTTAAACATTTTAAAAAGATATATAACAGCTTTATTGTGATATAATTCACAAACCATAAAATGGATCTTCTTAAAAGTAAAATTTGCTTTTACTTTTTAAAAAGCAAATAAAATTCAGTTATGCATCTCTCACCATTATCTAATGTTAGGGCATGCTTATAAATCCCAAAAGAAACACCCGACCTTTTAACAGTCACTCCTTATTGCCCTCTTCCCTCATCCACTGTTAACTCCTAATCTACTTTTTGGCTCTCCAGATTTCTCTATTTGCAGCATTTCAGAAAATTAGTCATATGAACATATAGCCTTTATATAATGTGTTTTTTTCACTTAGCATGATATTTCCAAGGTTTATCCATGTTGTAGTGTGTAGCAATACTTCATTGCTTTTGTGGCCAAATGATATGTCATTTTCTGGATAAATCACAGGTTGGTTATATTTTCAAAATTTGGGTAGTTGAATTGTTTTCACTTTTTGGATACTATCCATAATGTGTTACGTATATTCTTGGACAAGTTCTTAATATACGTAAATTATCATTTTTTGAGTGTATTTTTAGAAGTGAACTTGTTTCACCTCTATTTTTTAACCTCTTGAGGAATAGTCAAATTATTTTCCAAAGTGCTTTCATTATTTTACAATCCTGTGAGCAATGTGTGAAGGTTCCAACTTGTGCACATTCTCCATAATACTTCTTAATGTTGAATTTTTGCTTTGTTTAGTTATCATTATTCTTCATTTTTAATCACAGGGATAGTTGTGCTAAATTAGGTAGAATTATTAAGTTGTTATTTTGAGTTTTTGGAGATTAAGGTTGGAGGGGTTGTGATGGTCTGTCAAATTGACAAGGGGTGGGCTTTTGTCATTCAATCTTGTCAACTCTATTAAGAGACTCTGAAGACTGATTGGATCTTGGGGAATCTATAATTATTAGTAGACTAACCCATTTAGGTTCATAACTGAGTACATTGTTAGTAGGTGGGAGCCACATTGGAGGGTATATCTTTCATTGACACACTTCCCCTACATTCATCTTGTCCATTGCCATGAATTGAGCAACTTTGCTCTACCATGACTTTCTGCCATGATGCTTCTGCTTTGGTGACAGACAACCATGGACTGAATTCTCTGAAACCATGGGTCAAATAAATTATATCTTCCTTTGGGTTGTAGGTGTCAAGTATTTCATCCCAGCATCAGGAGAGCTGATCAAATTTTATTGTTAAAAATTGCTTTTCTTATTTTCTAATAAAAATTTTTATCTTAAAATCTATTTTATTGAATATTATTATAGTTAATCAAGCTCTCTTAGAGTTACTGTTTGCATGATATATTTTTCCATGCTTTTATTTTCAATATATATTTTGAGCAAGTGGGTCTGTTACAGACAGCATATAATTGAATTTTTGATTCAGTTAAACTAGCATCTGACTGTTGAATAGATCCTTTAATCTATTCACATTTAATGCATTTTTACTGAAAAGGCTTATAATTGGCATTTAAAAATTTTTCTTCTATATGTCTTCTATCATTTTTGTTCCTTTATTTTTCCATCACTGCTTTTTTGAATAACATATTTGTTTCCTACTATAGAATTTTAATTACCTTCTTTTTATCATATTTTTAGTTATTTTCTTAATAATTGCCTTGCAATTACAATTAACAAATTATATTAATGCAATCTAGTTAAGAATAGTATCAACTTAACTTAAATTGTATATTAAAATTGTATTCCATATCATCCCTTTTTAATGCTATTAGTTCTATATACATTATATCTTCATGCATCTTAAGCCTACCAGTATAGTTTTTATCATCATTTTTAAAGTTGTGTTATAAATCATATAGAAATGAAGTTAAAAATGAATATAAATTTATATTGTCTTCCATAATTATCTACATAATCACTTTCACTAGCACTCTTTATTTTTTTCTGTAGATTTGAGTTACTGTCCACACCCCTTTCATTTCAGCTTAAAATACAACATTTTTATAACATTTTTAGAGATGGTCTTTTAGCAAGGAATTCTCTCAGGTTTTCTCTTACTAAGGGTATTGTAATTTTTCCCTCCTTTTTGGAAAGTATATTTACTAGATACAAAAGTATCAACTGAAAGCTTATCTCTCTTTTTTTTCTTTAATTTTCTAACCTTTGATTTTCTATACTTTGAGTATGCCATCTTACTGCTGTCTGACTTCTAAGGTTTCTGACCTAAAATGTCAGTCATTAGATTTGTGGAAAATCTCTTGCACACGATAAAACACTTCTTTCTTCCTTTTATATTATGTGTGTTTAGCTACTCAAACTTTGACTATAATACATCTTGGTGCAAAATTCCTAAGTTTACCTGAAATAAAGTTGAAGCGTTTTTTGGGGTAGGACTTCTCCTTGGAGTTTTTTGAGCTTTTAGAATGCTCACATTAATTTTCTTATCAATTTGCAGTAGTTTATATATTATTTCTTTAAATATTCTCTTAGCTAATTTCTCTTTCTTTTACTTTTCTAGGTTTCCAGTTGTGTGTGTCTGTGCACTTGACAGTACCCCACATGTCTCTGATGCTGTCTTTAATTCATTCTTTTATCCTTTCTGTTCCTCATCTCACAGAGTCCGCATAGACTCCATGGACCATTTTCAAGTTTGCTGATTTTTTTCAACCATTTAAAACATACATTGTTACTTTAGTAAAATTTTAACTTGAGACATTTTATTTTACTACTGCAATTTCTGCTTAGTTATCTTTATAATTTCCCTTTCTTTACTGATATTTTCTATGAGACATTGTTCTCAGTTTTTCCTTGAATCCTTTAATGTGGTTTTCTCTAGTTCTTTGAATATTTTTATAATATCTAGTTTATTACTTTAGTCTAGTAAATCAAATTTCTATACTTCCTAAAGGACTCATTCTATCAATAAATTTTCCTATGGAATATATAGTTTCATAAATTCTGAGAATAAGAGGGTCATACCTCAGGGTCCAGTCATGTTGTGCTATTTAATTTTTTTATGTTATTTATTTCTGTGATGTTTTTGTTTAGTGACTTTCCTGAAGCAATTTTACAAAATCTGTATTATTTTTCATGTGTAATCAGTGAAACCTTTGCTTTGTCAGTTTTGTGTTCAGTTAGTAATTTAACTGATATTTCTGTCAGTCCCTTGAGCCAATGAATCTTCTGCTGCTGTCAAGTGGTTTGGTATGTTAAGGCACAAATTTAATGGTTTGGGAAGCACTTTAAATTCTATCCTAATCTTCAAATCCTGCTTATGCAGAGTCCCACAATAAGCCAGAAAAAAAAAAAAATTAAGAGCCTTCTCAGTTCTTTCTGAGCATATAAAACCTTGGCACAAATACGTTTCCATTTCAGGATCTGAGAATATGTCAGAGCTTAAAAAAATTTCTATTAATAATCCTTTGTTTTCTTTTAAGATTTTTTGGTAGCCCTGCATTTATTTCTTGTTTCATAACCTCAGGCACCTGCATTGTTAAACAATTTCCAGTGATTGTTACTAAGAAATGCTCTAGGATAAGATGCTCATACAAAATAAACTCTGAATCAGGCCAGGTAAATAAGCTCTGAATCATCCATGTGAGTAAAATACTCATGTAGCTGCCAGACAGGTAAAATAGTGGTTATTCACTGGAAATGGGACCTTTGTAGTACTCTAAATTTGTCCTGGCTCCTGTTCTTGAAAATCTGGTTTTAGTAACTACTATAGTTATAAGATTGTTGGTTGTCAAGGCTACTGCAGAAAAAGAAAAAGAAATGAAAATTAGGCAAAATAATGCAACAAAAAGCTTGATGTCCTTACTAAAAGACGTAATGTTTTCTTAAGTAAATATTATTTGGATTGTTGCAAAGCTTTGGTTGATCTTCAGAGTTCAGAAAAAATAAGTCATCTTTCATAATATTTGCCAGCATTTTTGTTCCTTTTTGAAAGAGGATATTCAAGGTCATTAGTCCATCATTCTAGAACTGTTTCTCCTAATGATAAGTACCTATCCCACTGTGTGTATCCCTTTGTAGTAAAAATTTTTCTAATACAATTTATTTTTGGACCAGAATTGGATTCACAGAAAAAATGAGCATAGAATACAGAGAATTCTCCTTTTCCTAGATGTACACCCTTACTTCCATTGGCCTGCCCCAGAGTGGGACATTTGTTACAACTGATAAATTAAAATTGACATACACATATGAACCAGAGACCATAGTGAATATTAGGTCAAGACTTGATGTTGTGCCTTTACAGGTTTTGCAAAACATGTAATAATTTCTCTACCATTATAATATCATAGTATATAATTTCCTAAAAGTCCTTTGTTCCTCACCAATTCATTCTTCCTTCTCTCCAACACCTGACAAAAAACTGATTTTTTTTTATTATTTACAAAGAATCTACATAAAAATCAATAGAACAGACAAGCAGGTTTAGCAAGGTCATAGTACAAGGTCACAAAGCCATATACAGAAATCTAGCGGTGGTCTATATACAAGCAACAAACAATTCAAAAGTAAAATTGTAAAGGTACAAGTTACAACATCACAAAAAACTTAAAGTAACATTACTGTATAAACCTACCAAAACACACTCATCATCTGTATCCTAAAATCTATAAAAACTGAACAAAAGTACTCAAATACAAACTAAATAAGTGGAGAGAGACTACGTATGTGAATTGGACAAATATCAAAACATTTGTTCTTCCTAAACTTATCTATAGATTCACCTCAATATCGATCAAAATCTCAGCAGAATTTTTTTTTATTTTTTCTTTCTTTCTTTTACATTGAAGGGAGACATTGAATTTAGTTCCGGCCAGGCCATGTGAATGACAAAGGAGGCCACTGTGCTTTTTTATTTAATTATCTCAACTATTTTTTATATACATATACATAAACGTATACATAGTTTTTCTTTTAGTTTGTCACACAAGTGAAACAATACAATGCTTACACATGTGTAACTTGTTTATTAGTATGTTCTCAAGGTGTATCTATTTAAGTATAAAAATTGATTTTTTATGCTTTCTCTTTCATTTTTTCTTTTTCTAAAATATCATTTAACTGATTTCCTACACTATACAGTCTTTTCATATTGGCTTCTTAGTAATATGCAGTTAAGGTACCAACATGTTTTTTCGTGGCCTGACAGCTCAGTTATTTTGACCATGTAGATACAGTATTTCATCTAGATTAAAACAGTTCTAACATTCACCTATAGAAAAACATCCCAATTGCTTCAAATTTTTAAAGATGATGAATTTAGCTGCTATAAACATTCGAGTGAAAGTTTTTGTGAGGATACAGTTTTCAGCTCCTTTGGGTGGATACCAGAGAGCACAATTGCTGTTTTTAGATTAATGCTGGGTTTAATATTGAAAGAAATTCCAAAACCATCTTCCAAAGTGATTGTGGCACTTTACATTTTCACTTGAACTTTATGAGGATTCATGTTGCTCCTCATAATTACCGGCTTTTGGTAACTGTTTGGAATTTTGGTCATTCTCACAATTGCAACATAGTACATCACTGTTTAATTTTCAACTTCTTCATATCATGTTAAGCTGTTTTCATCGGATTATTTCCTATGTGCAAAATTATTTGGTGAAATATCTATTCAAGCTGTTTTATATTTTTATTTTATATTTTTGATTAATGTGTACTGTTTTTTCATATTAATGAGTTATAGTGTGATATTTCCACATATATATACAGCATGCACTGACCAAATTAGGATAATTAGAATTTATCAGTATTTATTCCTGCTATTTCTTTGTTTTTAAGCTCTCAAACTCCTGTCTTCTAGATCATCAGGAAATATATGCGATAGATTATTATAAACTGCAGTTATCTCACCGTGCTGCTGAACACCAGCACTTATCCTTTCTATCACCTGTATTTGAGTTACAGTTCATTCAGACTCTGTTTACTCCCCTTCCCCCTCACCATTACCAGACTCTAAGAATCAGTATTTTACTTTCACATTGGCTTTCTTAGCTTCCACATATGTGGTAACTGCATTTCTACATACGATTTCTTTCAGTTAATGCCTTCCTGGTTGATTCATCTTGCTACTTATGCTGGAAATTCCCTTTTTATGGCTGAAAAATACTTTGTCGTATAAATGTACCACATTTTTAAACAATTCATTTGTTGATATGTACCTAGATTAATTCTATATCTTACTTCTTATGACTAGTGAACAACAATAAATTATAAATATGAAAATATAGTATTTCTTTGGTAGTCTCATTTCTTTTCCTTTGGATACATAACCAAATTTGAAATAGATGGCTCTTATGGTAGAAAAAGAACCTTGAACAAATTAGGTATAGAAGAATAATACCTCAACTGATAAAGGTTATATATCCACAGCCTACAACATACTGAATAGGGAAAAACTGACAGTATTTACTCTAAGATCGGGAACAAGACAAGGATTCCCAGTTTCACCATTCATATTTGATAAAGTAGTAGAAGTTTGAAGTTTTAGCCAGGGCGAGGCAAGAAAAGAAACAAAAAGCATATGAATAGGAAAGAAGAGACTCAAATTTAGGACTGACAAATTTATTCAGCAAAGTTGCAAAATACAAAGCCAGCTTACAGAAATCAATAGCATTTTTATAATAAAACTTTGAGGAAAAATTATGAAAGCAATCCTATTCAAAATAGCTATCATAGAAATAAAATGCAGGAATAAATGTAATCAAGGGAGTCAATGATCTGCAAATGAAAATTACAACATGCCGATGGAATAAAGAAGCGAAAATTAAGGAAAAGTTTTTCCATGTTCATGTCCCATGAAGAATAAGTACTGTCAAAATGTTCATATTACTCAAAGAAATTTACAGATTCCACGTAATCTCCAGCAAAACGTATTTCACCAAACCAGAAAAAAAATCAAGAAATTCACATGAAAGTACAAATGTTCTCAATGGCCCAAACCATCATGCAACAAAAGAAACAGTTAGGAGCATCACACTATCTTACTTTTGCCCATTTTCATTGACTCATTCATGCCCTTAATGTGAATTTTCAAAGGTATTTGTGTACTTTGGTGACAGTCCTTGATGAGTGATGTCTTTTGCAAATATTTTTTCCCGGGTTGGAGCTTGCCTTCTTATTCTCTTGGCAGGATCTTAAAAGAGCATAAGTGTTTAGTTTTAATGAAGTCCAACTTATTAATTATTTCTTTTATAGATCATGCCTTTGATGTTATATATAAAAAATTATTGCCATACTCAAAGTCACCTAGATTTTTTTCTGCTATCTTGCAGGAGTTTTATAGTTTTGTACTTTCACATTTAGGCCTATGATCCATTTTGAGTTTGTATTAGGATTTTGTGGAGAAACAGAACTGAAATAAGATGAGATACATATACATGCAAATGTAGATATGGATATGTAGAGGGAGTTTTATTACAGGAATTGATCACACGCAATTATGGAGGCTAAGAAGCCTCACAATCTGCTGTCTACAAACCAGAAGATGAAAAGCCAGTGTCATAATTAAGTCACAGTCCAAAAGTCCAAGAATGGAGGATGAGGTTAAAATGATGTCGTCCCTAGATCAAGCCTGAAGGCCCAAGATCCAGAAGTGCCAATGTCTGGAGACCAAAGAATGTGGATATATCAGCATTCTGGATATAAACAGAAAGCAAATTCACCCCTCCTTCACTTTCTTATTCTTTCACACTCTCAAAAGATTGAACCATGCCTATCTACATTGGTAAGGGTAGTATTTATCCAGTCTAATGTTTCAAATGTTAATGTATTCCACACCACAAAATCATGCTTAACAACTCTCTTGGTACAACTTAGCCCAGTGAAATCAACACATGAAACTATCCATCACAGTTTTAAACTTTGTGAGGGTACAAGGTCTGTGTCTAGGTTCTATTTTGTCATCTTTGTTTTGCAGGTGGATGTTGAGTTGTTTCAGCACAATTTGTTGAAAAGTCTCCCTTTTTACTTTGGTTCCCCTCTGTTCCTTGACCAACGATCAGTTCACCATATTTGTGTGGGTCTATTTCTCTTCTCTTGATTTTGTCCCATTGATCTCTTTGTTTATTAACAAAGACAGAATTGAAACACCATTTTAAGATCCTTTTATAATCACGGATCACAGTTGTAGTTTTATGCACAATAGGATATCTATCTTTTGCTTTCATAAAACCTAAGACTTGTGAGAATCAGTAGTAGTTCTGCTGGTTTTGTGATATCCCAGATCTTTACACTAAGAATAACATATAATGGCAGGAGCGCAACATAATTTGCTGACTGAATGACTACATGAAAATTCTCATGAGACTACAGAAGGTAGAATGGATGGGAGGAAATCTGGGAGCATGGAACACGACAAGGATCGGTTTCAATGTAGTGAAATAGATTCAGCAGAAAGGCCCAAAGCAGTTCACTGAAGAATTGTAAAATGTCAACAAGAGCCCTGTAGCCCTCTGCTTTCCAGGATTATCTCAACTGCTACGAAGCTCTAGTCCCTACAGTTCTACTGAAGATCTGTTATAACATTTATATGTGGTGACAATTGCTAATTGGCCTAAATAATTTGTTTTCAATACCACCTCCTTTTTTTTAGAAGAGTGGGATAGTAAAAGCAATATGACATTGTAATCAGTTGAAAAAGGTGTAAATTGAATAATGACATTATAGCTCAGCAGTAGTGCCAGCATTTTAAGGGAGTAAGATTGCGAGTTGGTTAATGCCTCAACACGGCCTAGCATAGAAATGCAGCCATGTGGGGAAATTGAAGGCCTTGTCCACTGTGCAGTGGGCCTCTCTGAAAAGAAAGCGGGTGCTAGCCTTCAGGAGAAATGATGTTCAGCTTTGTTTCAGTTTCAAGCAAAAATATCACATCAGATGCACCAAAAATCTATTAGTTTGCAACTGCTCAAACATTTCAGTATTGAAAAGCTCTCCATTCTATGTAACTATTGCATAATAAGTTTTTCAAAGACTTCAGGCCTGCTCTCACACTGCAGTTGTGAATGAATGGAAAGTCACAGGACTGTGAAAATGGAAGAAATTGCTCTCGCATTCTTAAAATACTTGCTGTGGTCACTTCTTCCATTGCATGGGAAAAGAAAGTAAACCCAGTAGCATTTCAGGTAGCATCAGAGACACCTCATCCAGCAAGATTTCTCCTAAAGAGGAAAAGAGAAAGTTTACTGACTCTATATTTTTTAAAGCCTAACTTCTACACAGTAGCCAAAGGTAGTGATGTTCACATTCATTCGCCTCGGTGTGAAATAAGTAGCACGTGATGCTAAAAGCAAAACATTGTATCTTAAAAAAATCATTAAATCTCTCCATGTTGCAACTGATTTTTAAAAGAACTATGAGTTATACCTGATGAAAACTTTCACTATGATAATGTCTGTCTAACCATGTCTCTCAGAGATTTAGTTAGGTTTGGAGGAAATATCTCAAACTATTCTGTTATTGTTTAGATATAGTTTAATTATGTGCAATTAACTATGACTTGGGAAGCCATGATATTCTACTTGATTTCATCATTTGTCCTTCATCATATCAAAAACCAAAATGAGTTTATATCTAATATAGCTAGCCCAAAGAATTAAAAATATAAAAGACCAATGTTTTATGGGCTATAAGCTGCTAGACTAAAAGGTGTCACTAGTACTTAAGTCAATGTGTTTTAAAAATGACTCAATTTTTTCTCAAAATGTTTATAATCTATAAAAATATATTTCCTTTTCAATAAGAATCCATGTCATCATCTAATTTGGAATGAGACAAAGCAAATAATTTACTAAAGAGTAATCTTTACTTGGTCTCTTCAAAATAACTTTTATTTGCAGAGCTGTATTATGAAGACTGAGTGATATGGTTGCCAAGGGAAACCTTTTTCTGATTGGAAGAGCAGTCACACAGGTTTTTACAAAGAAAGGAAGGATGGCTTTCTTTCCTAAGATTTTTTGTTTTTGCTCTTACAGTGTAAGAATAAAGAAGCAGAAACAAAAATTGCCTTGTCTGCTCCTTATTCACAGAGTGAATTCACAGAAAGTCTCTGGATAATGAGCCTCCAAAGATGTCCAACCCCCATGACAACTTTTCTTAGCATTGTTCAAATTATCATTTGAATGTGATATTGTTTACCTCTGTGTTTATGATTTGTTCTGTCCAATTAGAATTCATATTAGTTATGGTTAAGGGCTACATTTTGAATTGGTTAGGTTACCCAAGAGGTTTTTGAATAGTAAGGTACTCAAAAAATAAATTGAATTTTGTTGGATCTTAATCCATTAGTTTTTAATATGAAAAGAATAATTTTATGTGAAAATAAGAGATGTTCTTATGCCTCTCTACTAGTTGTTTATTTGATCTGAAGAGAAACCAGAGTATCTACTAGTTGTTTAGAAAGATTAAGATAAGCGAGATTTATGTATTCATAAATAGATACTACTGGAATGCAAGATTTTAGAGGATAGAGTCTGTTTTTCTTGGTCATCTGTATCCCAACCTCTGAGAGCTATATTTGGTATATATAAATAAATTATATAAATGAGTTTCTCTGTTTCTGATTATATCTGATGGAAGAAAATACAGGGTCAAAGCTGAAACTAAGCTTCTTCACTTAGGCAATACTAAAAATAAAAATGAAGTTAAAGGAGAACAAACACAACCGTTTTTAAAAATCTGTAAAACACTGTGGAAGTGACTAAAAAACAAAACATGTTAAAAATGTGGGAAAAAACATATGCAGGTGGAAATAATTCATTTGTAACCACATAGTATTTGAATACCTCATAGGATATTGCTAAAGCACTAAAGAAATACATACTTTAAAAGACTCAAAATTGTGGATTTTTCCTCATGTTAGAATGACAGTTTCCTTTTTTTCTCTCAGTTGACTCCTTTTAGAAACAATTCTTATCAATCTGCTCTCAAGTCTTTAAGATAATGACTAAAAGATGTAATATACGTTTTCTTACTGTAATGTGGGCTTTCTGTAGATATACACAGAGGGTAAGCCATAAAGAGATGAAGCTCTTGAAGAAAATTTACACCAAACACTGAAAATCCACTTTTTCACACAAGTTTCATTCCAGAATATATCACATCACCAATGAAGATGACAATGGAAATAAGGCAATTGATGAACTTAGTGGATACCAACAATTGTTTGAAGTATTTTTTTAACACATTCTTACTAATTTTTATAATGAAATGAAGTAGATCTTACTGTTGCCATTATACAATTAGAGAAATTAGGTTCAGAGAAAAGCAATAACTTTGCTAAGTAAACTTGGAAGTTACTGAGTAGAGATTTGTATAAAAATGTATCTTACCTAAGTCCAGAAGCCTCACTACATCTAGCCAGAACTTTGGTCCTCTGTGATTCAGCCGATACTTTCATCCTATTCACTAGGTTGGCCGATCTTACTCACTAAACACTAAGCCTCAGGTTTACTAATAGCCACTTATGTCATCATTAAGCCAACCACTAACCATCAGAGAAATTACTTACACCTAGTCAGAGAGAACTGAGTTTAAAACATAACTAAGTTATATTGTATCACCTTTAGTGAACTCGTTTCACATCTCGGAGCCTCAGCATCATCTATAAAATTACTTCTTCACATGAAGACAGTTCTGCTGCTGTTTTTATGTTGAAACCAGAGCAGAAACTTGTAGCCAAAGGTACAGAAACTGAGTTCCACGTGGTATTCCTGCAACCAAGAAAGAGACCTAAGAAATTGGTGTGGTTTGGATCTAATTCTCCCAAATTCTCATGTGTATGGAACATGATTGCATCACGGTGCCATTATATGCACCAGTGGGTCACAGATGAGTTGAGTAGCTAAATGTATTTTTAGGAGGCAGAGTTAGAGGTTGGTCACAGGATTCATTAGTATTCTTAACGCCAGCTTCTTCCTTCTCACACTGCTTCCTAACTGCCAGGATGTAACCAGCTTTCCTCCAGGGTCTTTCCACCATGCTGATTTTGGCCTGGATCCAGCCCAACATAGAATGAACTCACTGAAACTGTGAGTTCAAATAAACCTCTCCTCTTTAAGTTTTGGGCATTGGGTATTTTGGCTCAGTGATGAGGAAAGTGACTAAGATAGATTTTAATATTGAGAGGAGGGTTGTTGCTGTCACTATACCTGACCCTGTTGAGAAGTGTTTTGAAATGGTTTGTGAGATGATTTTGGAAAAGTGTGAAGAAGGTGTCTAGAGAAGTCTTAGGATGCTGCAAGCTTAGTCTAATGGAAGATTTTGGTCAGAGCTCAGAAAACCAGAAATCTGACGGTAATGCAAACTGAAAAGATCAGACTTAAGAAGTTTCTGTTGGGAACCAGAACTCCAATGGCATTGAGTTACAGCTGATATGTCTTATACATTGGCAAATCATGTGTCCACGTTTTACTCATGCCATGAAACTTTGTAGGAGACTAAGATTAATAGTGACAGACTAGAGTAAATTTCAAGGTAGCTCAAAGTAGTTGCCTGAGTACTGCAGGCTACTTTCAGCCAGATCTACAGTGAGAGTCAAGAACCAATGGTAAAGCTGAATGATTTGAAAAGTTGGCAATTTCAATAGAAAGAAAGTACATGTAAAGTTGGGGTCATTCAGGGTGTAGTTATTAAAAGATTAGCATTTAAAAGAAGTCAAATACTTTGATTGAAAAATTAGGAAACATAGCTAGAAAACACCTCAAGATTCAGCAAGACACCATCTTTCCAAGGCTCAAGGGTGCAAAACCATAAAGTCTTCACTTGAAAGGAAAGCACCAGAGTGCCTTACATATTCAGAGCCCCAGAGGGAAATTTACCTCCAAATTCAGTCACCAAGGCAGAGACCTCTGCAACAATGATCCAAGTGGGGTTGGCTGCTGCTCAAGCAGATGGTAGAACATGGTATCATCAACATGATATTGGTTTTACATGCATGCAGAATGTGAGAGTGGTGAAATTGAGAAGCTTCCACCCAGATATCAAAGGAACAATTGGGTGGCCAGTCATAGTCCCTGAGAAGGCAGTACAAGAAGCAGTGAGAGTGAAGCCAAAGGTAAAATGGAGACTTCAGAAATTTGGAGTAGCCAAAAACGTGAAACATTTGCTAAGGAAAGCCACAGGAAGTCAGTGGAGGAAGTTCAAGAGAAGCCATGTGGGCTGCAGAGAGGAATTCCTCACTGCTGGGACTACCCAAGCCTTTTGTAGCTTTTATCACACCATAACTTGTCTAGTTCTAGCCATAGAGCTACAAAATTTAATGTTTACTGGGTTTCAGTCTTGCTTTGGGTTGATTTTTTTTTATATCATCCCCCTATTCTGCCATTTTGGAGCAGAAATGTTCAACTTATGTCACCATGTGTTGAAAGTATTTGACTTCCTTTTTCATTGTTTCAGTGGTTTCCAAACACAAGTTTGCCTTGAGTCTCAAAGACTTTAAACTTTCAGCAATAGAGTAAAAGTTAAAACATTAGCAACTGTTGGTGATGGACAAAATGGTTTTTACATGATAAGACTGACTTGATCCTTTGAGAATCTATGGTTAAAATGTATGTGTTTATATCTAGACTATGTCCTCAATGTCTCATGTGTTTAATGTGGGGATTTTGAAAGGTAATTGGATCATAGAAGCACTATAATCATTAGCAGACCAACCCACTGTTAAGTTCATAGTTGATAAGCTCAACTATGAACTTAGGTTTAGGAAGTGGAGTCTGGTTTTGAAGATGGGTCTTAAAGGTGAGAACATGAATGATGCATTCTTGTCCTCAGCTCATTTTTTCTCTCTTTGCTTCCCAGCTGCCATGACACGAGCAAATTTTCTCTGCCATGTCCCTGTGCCATCTTGTTTCTGCCTTGAAGTCAATCAACTATGGATTGAATATGTGAACCAAAATAAATTTCTCCTCCTTTAAATTGTGGATGTTGGGTATTTTGTCCCAGTAATGAGAAAGTAACTAAGACCAAAGCTGATGCTCTGAGAAGAAGGTTGCACTTGAATTTCTGTTGTAAGCAAACCCTGTCTGATTGGCGGGGAGATTCAATACTTATAACTCAAAATGGCCCCTGCCAACAGCTCATTGATCAATAATGTGATGCAATTTTTCCTGCATAGAACTATCTAGTGAAGATAATGTTTGAAAGAAAAACTGGGGTTTTTCACTAGTATGTTAATCTCTATTTCTATCACACAGAGACGTGGAAATTAGATAATTAAGATTACAAGAGTAAGCAGCATTTAATGAACCAAGCCATCCTACCTTTATATCAATATATTAAGTGATATTGCTTTAATCAGGAAGCCAGTCACTTCTGTGCTTATCATGACCAACTCACAATGGCAAAAGTCAGGCAGGTATATGTACCTCCTAGAATTTCATTGAGTGTAAAGTTTACTAAGTATGTAAATAGAGTGTTTCAAGGGTTAGTAAAGATCTTCTGGATAGTCACACCCATTTATTAAAGTAAGGAATGAAGTTGAGATCATGCAGTATATACAAGCTATTCATAAGAATGGTTAAGATTTCTTTTTTTATAAAGAGGGGGAAAGCAATTTATTTCTATTGAGAGAAGGAAGAGAGATGAATTTACCCAAAAGTCATTGCAAAGCTATTGAAATCGGCCAATATACATGGTACATCAAAAAAAAAAAAAAAAAAAAGAGGTTAACCTATGAGGCTAAAAAGAACGGTATGTTTTCCTCCTTTTTAATAAATTGTTTTTTTTTTTCTTTACAAGAGACGAAAGGGGGAAATCCTCTTGATGAATGGCTATTTCATGTTGCAAATTATCTCATAACTTTACTTATATTTGCATATCTTAGTTTTAAGCAAACTGATAAAATGAGCATCTCAGAGGTCAACGAACTGTGGCCTATGCTTCCAAGTAGTTTCCTATTTTATTATGGTATGCAAGCTAGGAATGTTTACATTCCTTGTGTGGTGGAATGGGTACATGTACAGACCACATCTTAAGTCCTTTTTTATCCCCTTCCCCTCCCTTTTTTCCCCCTCCCTCTATGTCTTGATTCCTTTCTGACTTAAAACTTATTTCCCTACTTCCTATTATCTGTCTTTTATTTTGCTCTTTATTTATACTTTGGGTTTCCCATATAAGAGAAACCATGCAACATGTAAGCTTGTGTGTTTGATTTATTTCATTTAACATTATGGTCTCAAGGTGAATCCATTTTCCTACAAATGACCACTTTGTCTTTCTTTATGGCAAAACAGTAGTCCATTGTGTGTAAACACATTTTGCTTTTCCACTTATTTGTTGATGAACACAGGGGCCACTTCCATAAGCTAGCTATTATGGATTGTGCTGCTATAAACACAAGTATGCAAGAATCCCAGGCATATTCTAAAACCAACAGCCAGGGAGGTTTGCTTCCCTTGAACCTGTATGTTTTCTCTTCCTGTGCATTATATCTCCTATTAAAAGTGTCATTGTGATCCTTCAAGAAACCAGCACTGTAGTATATCCTTGAGTGGAGAGAGATGCCCCGAAGATGTACAATACTGGTGGTAGCCACTCTGAATGACAGTAAGCAGCCATGTTTGACTGAGGTAGCTAGTCCAGGGTGAGGAAGAAAATGTCAGAACCTGGTTCTCTGTGCTGGCTATAATGAGCACAAAGCACCAGGGGTTCCAACCAGTACTTCTGGTGTATCTGTCAACGAAATAAACTTCATGAGTACCTCTGAAGTGAAAATCACACTGAGGGTGGGTGACAGAAAGAGGAAAAGGACAGCACAACACCCATTCCAATTCACTGATTTGCATTTTTTTAGATGCTTAATAATTACAAAAATATTAAGAGTAGAAACACATTAGATAAATTGTACACTCTGGAACCCTATTCTTAAGTTTTATTTCTTTCATGTATTTATCACATTTATTACCTGTTTTCCTTGCTAGAATGAAAGTTCCACAAGAAACCTGTCTTGCTCAGTGATGGACCAATGTATACAAAGAATCTGTAAGGATTGTATGGTATAAAGAACACTGTATGCTATTCAGAAGGCCCTCAGAAGATCTTAGATTTTAAAAAAATTTTAAGTAGGTAAAGGAGGAGAGTCTCCTACTTCATTGGTTTTGTGAGCATGAGAGCCTCCAAGGATTTTGAGATGGTCCTTGGGGACTTTATTATGATAAAATTTGAAATATATTGGGTGCTTTTAGGGAGTTATATACAAGGATGTTTGTAAATGCTAAATGCACCACAGCAAACTTCTTTCAGTAATTCATTTCTTCTTAAAAATCTCAAGGATGTTCACATAGTCCTCCTTAATAAAGTGTTAATTAGATCCTCACCTCTTGAACTTCTTGGGTGTGTTGGAGCATTAAATGACATAGAAAATAGGAAAAAGTCCAAGTTGAATTTTCTTCCCTCTCAGAGTGTTCTGAAGTCACACAGCACTGGTTGCCTCTGTAATGAAAGGCTGTTCTTTGGAGCCAACCGTCAGGTGCCTGCTTTCACCAACAAGGCAAGGAAGACTTTGATTCACACCATCAGTAACTGCTTTGCCAGGAGAGTTTTTGTTTGAACTACAATTTAGAAAGGAAAAAAGGACAGTAAAGAAAAATCACGACTTCCTCCTTTTAACCTGTTTCCTACATTTTTTTCCTTTGGACAAATAAAAATTAAAAAAAAAGAGAAAAGAAGATCAATAAAATGCTGTAAGCACAACATTATTGATCCTTCTCCAACACTTCACTTGCCTTCAAAAGAAATTTATAACAGAGAGTTGAAAAATAAAATAGGACAAGAGAAAATTTTCCTAAATACTTGAGGAAAATTAAGTTTTATCTATTTTTCTCATGGATAGCTCTCAATATTCTGACTGGAGAAACTTAATCAGTGCTGGCTTTCTGTTTTATTTGCCCTTTCTTCATTTTGACTTTCATGTACTTGAAAATGCATGAGAGTTTTGAGCCCCAAAAGTTGTACCTCTTTTTACTGTAACAAAGAGGATCAGTTCAGGCTCAACATGAAACAAATGAAATAATTCTGGATACATGGTAAATATGTCAATTTTCTGGCAAAGATGACCTTCAAAGGCCAGTTTTTTATATGCTTTCTCCACCCACCCCTTAGATAACTGAGACAGTTTGCAACTGTAAAAGAAAATGATACCAGCATAAAATGATCCAAGAGTTTCAATATGGTGGTGGTTTGGGATGAAAATTTAATTTGTACATGTTTCCTGATTTTCCAGTAGCTTAGTCGTGTGTGTCAAAGTCAATAAATACAGGGATGCATATTTCAGCCACTGCTTTGGGAAATTTTATGCAGCTTTCAGTCTTCAGTAGGCAGGAAGGCCTTCCTCATGACTAACCTGGGATTTGCCACTCTCATTTCAAGAAACTTCCTCTGAAATGTGTAGTCTGTACTAGTTGGTTCTTGGTTTTTGTTTGGCTATAGCGTGGTTTAAAGATGAATGCCTGATCCTGTCAATGCTACTCTGTGTGTTTTGATTTAGCTGACTTCTATAACAGGTCCACCTATTTCACAAACTAGTTTCCAAAATTCACTGCCCTAGGAACTGGCAAGAATAAGGGTAGTTGTATGTTCTTACTTATAGAAATTTTAAAAAGGCTATCTCACAGAAGTATAGGGTAGAATGGTTGTCACGATCAGCTAGGAAGACTAGTATGGGCAAGGGAGAGAAAATGATTAAGGGTTGGAGAGTTAAACTGGATAGAGAAACCTTCTATTGTTCCATGCCATAGTTGGGCAAATAAAGGTGACAACAATTAATTGTATATTTTACAGTCGCTAGTGGAGAGGATGTTGAATGTTCCAGCACTAAGAAATGATAACCACTTCAGGCGATATCTGTGCCAAGGACTCTAATCTGATCATTTCATATTGTACACGAGTATCAAAATATTACACTCCTACCACTAATACACATGCTTATTATATGTCAATTAATAATGTTTTAAGGGAAAAAGGCAAAGGGTAGAAAACTAGGCCATTGGCTGAGTAACACTGAAACCTTCTCTGTGGTTTGCTGATCTTGTTTCCTCATATTTTATAATAATCAAAAGTTCAGAGGGTTTTTTTTATTGTGTCTGAAATCACACTTTTTGGGAAAAAAGATGAAGCTAGAACTCAACTCCCTCAAACCTCTCTCCTATTGCGTTTCTTAAAACACACTACCTTGGGCTCTTGACAGAGAGTATGTAGGTTCAAGTGCACAGACACGAGCACGCTTTCTGGGGACAGCATCTTATCTTCCAAAGACCCAGAAAGATTGCCCTTTGGTTGTCACAGCAGAGCACATTGGCAGATGGCATATCAGCCTCAGGCTCAGCATCAGCCTTTACTTAAAAAGAGCTCCCCCGGTATCCCTCCATTGCACTCCAGAGGATGCCTGTCAGGCTGGTCCCATCTGCTCCCCCTGTTTTCCAGGAACTGCGTATCTGGGTTTCACATAGGGCTGCCATGTGCTTGGGAGCATTTGCTCTGACTATATTGCTTATGCTCATTTCCTTCCTTGGCTCTCTCCAGGGCAAATGTTTCAGTATCTCCTTCAATTAAACACTGACTAAGAAGAGGACTTCATTTTTCCACCATAAGCCTCATCAACTGATCTCCCAGCTGCACCCCTTCTCTGCTTCCCTCCATGTTACAATGGCTGCATTCTCTCTGGGCTATGAATAGCAAAACCCACCACTTGAAAACTCTTCACCATCTCCTTGAGTCTTCCTCAGGACTTTGCTCCTACAGCCATCCCCTGCTCTTCTGGATCATCAAGTTTCCTCTCCCTGGGGTATCAGTGGTCATTCCCAGTCACACACAGTTTCAGGTGGTGATGCAGTTCACCTGATGAAGCATTCCCACTCCTCCACTGACTGGAAACTTTAGGATCTTAAATAGCAAAGCTCTCAAAAGAGTGGCTCATACTCACCATTTTTATTTCCTAATCCTGGATCTCTTGACTTTCCTTAGTTGTTTCCTTGCCCCTCTGTCAACATCACTGTAACTCTTGTCAAATTCACAATCTACATCTCCATTATAAAGTCTAATGGCCATTTTCAGTTCTCGTCTTCTTGGGTCTTTTCAACCCAGGTGTTGCCTTACCTTGTGACTGACTCAGGGTCTCGTTTTCTAGTTCCTCCTTCCCTTACTGACCTCTAAAGATGTTGGCATTTCTTATTTTTCTTTCATTTTTTTAATTTAAGAGAAAATAGATACAGAGAAGAAAAGCAAAAAGCAAAAGAGACAAACAAACAACAACAATAACAAACCCAAAATAATAACAATATAGGTTTTCAAAATAAGATGATAGGAATTAACAATGCTTGTAATATTACATATTGTTACCTACAAAAGGGTTGCTTAGATTACAAGATATAGACATGCAAATTTGATCTAATCATATGAGTTTTAACTGTTCTTTTCCAAAAACTAATAGACTTAGGAGTATAGTCATTTTAGCTATCTTATGTGTATATACAAATAATCCCCTTTCCTTACCTAACCTCTCTCCGTTAGTAATTTCACACAGTTCCATGGCTTTAAGCTGCTTCCAGATAAGTGCCTTTATTACTGATTTCTCCCTAGACTTCTGGGTATATAACTACATTCTTACCTGAAACTTAATGCTTCAAAAACAATTCTCTTAATGATACTCTATCTCCGGGTTTTCCGTATTTCAGTAAATGTTTCTACCATTGATCTCACTGTTTGGAAAAAAAAAAATTCTTTTCATTGTGCCCATTTTATAGCACATGAGCAAGTCCTATTAGTTCAAGCTTCACATTTCCCAAAAGCAACCAGAATACTTTCTTAACCTTCACCAATGTGCCCTATCTGACCCACAGGTACTTCCTGCCTGAATTTCCATAAGTTTCCTATTTCTCCTTTTCTCCTGCTATAGTCTGTTCATGAATGACAAAAAGTGATCTTTTATACTTAAAAACAGCAACAAATGCTCCATAACTTTTTTTCCACATTTACACAAGAAACCAAACCCCTAAAAGTATAGCCTAGAAAGTCCATATGCTCTCCTTTGCATTTTGTTATTTCCTCTGCATTAAGTAAATATTATTCCTGCCAAGTCTTCACATGGTTTCCTCCTTCTTTTACTCAAATCTTTCCAGAAAGTTTACTCATTCATAGGAAACTTTTACAGAACTCTATACAAAGTAGCCCTCTTATACATATTATCTTGAAATATTTTTCTTCTAACATGTATTGTTTGAAATTTTATTAGGATACATATATATCAATTCAGTGTTTATCAGTTTTTAATGGAAAATATTCTTTCAGGGAGGAGACTTTTCTGTCTCTTTCTTACCTCTGAATCCTCAGAGCTCTGAATGGTGCTTAGCATATTACAAGTGCTCAGAAAGAACTTGTTGGGTAAAAATGGGTAAATAAATAAATTCAAACATAATCACTTTGTACCATGTGACAGGTTATTCACTGTGAAGTGCTTGGGTTGAGGAACCATTCGATTCAATTGATGTTAAGGATAAAAGAATGCCTGTTGTGATCACTCATGAAACATGTTCACTCATGTTATCTTCCTGAATACGCTGTAAAAGTAAATTAGAAAAAAATCACAATCTGATAAACGCTTTCTTTGTATATTAATCTGTGTTCATTTATCACAAATTACAATGTATTTGAAACTACTTTGCTTGATTCCCTAGGATTTGGTCCACAATTTTCAGTCTGGGAGGCCAAAACAATTGTGAAGCAATTCTAATTTTGATTCTGTAGCTATTTGTATATGTTCAGTCAATACTCTCTGTATGACCCACCTTTCATATAAAAGTATGCTTGCTAGCACTACATCTTTAGAACAGTATACCCTACCACCTCTTGAGAACCTGGAAACATATCTCCTTTCCAACCTTCATTCTAATATCATAACGACACCCATCCCAAGGCTTCCACAGTAACTTCACTCTACTTCTTAAAAGTCGTATAGCATTTTCCACATCATAACCTAGACTCATATCATAATGTCCATTCAAGATGATATATCCATGAAAGCAGTAAATGTTGTTATATCTCCTTAAAAACAGTATAACTGAGTGCCCTTCAACTACTAGCTCATCCTACAAATAATAGATCCCCAATGAATCATTATTAACTGAGTAATCCTTGAAAGATTAAGAACTACTTAATGAAGGAAAACAAGAATGCAGTCTATAAGAAGAGGTGGGACCGAGGAATGAAACACTGGGTTATCATTCGGGTCTGGGGATCACTCAGGATGCTCCTAAGTATGAGACAAGTAGTCACAGCCTCTTTAACTGTGAAGTGCTATCCTCAGAAATTTATATAGGGTGTATGTGAATGTGTGTATGTATACACCCACCCAAATAGTTGTGACAAAGACAAAGTAGTCTTGGTCTAATGATTTTTCCACCCTATTCATGGACTAGAAAGAAATTCTTTATCTGGCTTATTGGTAATACCTTTGCTTCCTGACACATTGATAGGGAAACTTGGTATTCCCTGTGTGTATGGCCTTGGCCAGTAAACTCCTCCATCTACGTGTTAGAGGAGGGCTAGTTAACTTCTGCCATGATTGGCATCTGTATCTGGCGTTCATGGGGTTCGGGTTAGTCAGAATGGCCTCTGTCCTGCACAATGCAGACAGGAAAAAAGAAAAACAGCACTGGGTCTAGCTTTCATCCTAATCCATACAGATTTTCATATTTTTTATTGTTGGAAGTGTTATATTACTCTATGTCTCAGTTATGTAAGTATCTGAAATCATATACCAGTTCATCGTAAATGTCAACTTTATTAGATTAAGAGACTCACAAAGAGGTGATTAGACCATGGAGGCCCTATACTCATCAGTACATTAATTCACATGTTCATACCACAGTGTGCTGTTAGGATATGGGGCCCAGTTGGAGGAAGGAAAATCAGTGGAGATGGAGCTTTTGGGGTAGTATATCTGACTGGAGCTCTTCCCATGTTCTCCACTTACCTCTTGACATAAATTGAGCTGTTCATCCACCGTGCTGTTTTGTCTTAATGTTCCTTCCTTGGAGCCAGCTGACAATAAACTGAAACCTCAGACTGTGAACCACAGTAAACCTTTCTTCTTATAAATTATGTATTTTGGGTATTTTGTGCCAATGACAGGGGAGTTGACCAATACAAATCCCAGCAGAGTGACAGGATAACAAATCTTAAGGGAACAAATGGCATGAAACAGTCTTCAAGTCTATTCTCACTCCTCAGGCAGAGTCACACCTAATCTTAAGCATTCAAAGAGAGATGACCACGTTGGAAGTCATCACAACCATGAGAGTTATAAATTATACTTCTCTGACATCTTGTAAGTTTAGATTATTCTATAAATTCATGATATGTTTCATCATTTGGGGTGCGACTGATCATTGTAGTTAGAAATGAATGAAATATTTAACTTACAATTTATATGCCCAGTAGTAAAATGTAAGAAGTCAAAGGAATAGATGGAATATTTTTCCACCTACTTTTAGAAATTCTTTACACGCTTTCTGTGACCTATAATGTTTCAGTCCTTGTCACCACTACCATACGTGATTCTCTGAAAACAGGTGCTAAGAGAAGCCAATGAGCTACTACTTTTACTTTGAAATTGACAACGAAAATCCTGAACTGAAATGGAGCCCCAATTTACAAGATGAAATGACCCTTAACAGCAAAGTCAGCTAACTAGTTCCTCTGGAAATTCTTGTTCTTGAAAAGTGAAGCTCAGGCTTGGCCTAAGCTCCAGAACATTAGATAGATGGAGTAATGCTGTCCCATCCCTAAGGACCTTCAGCATTTTGATCATAACAGCATTTATAAATGAGGGAGGAAAAAAAAGAGCATCACAACTGAACCACAGGCAGTAAAATCCCCACATTTCTTAAGGATTAAAAGCAAAGCTTTAACAAAGTGTTTCAGATTCCCATTGATCTTAGAACATAGGTGTGCTTTCTCACATGGTAATCCTAGACATTTTCTGGGTAAGCTATATTTCATTTGTCCATCGGAAGGTATTTTTGTGTTAATAAAAGCAGTCCTTTGCAGGCAACCCCTTCCTGCCTTGAACAAATTAACTTCTATGGACAAGAAACAGAAAATGTGTTCAAATTGTCTGCATTTCTAAACTTGACTGAGTGGAGTGGGAACATACTTCCAAAATAGATTGCTTAGAAATATGTCTGTTGTTCAGTTTGAGGATATGCAGAAATATTCCTCTTTTCTATGGGACTTTCGTAATGGGCTCTGCTTAAGCAGTACTGAAAATAACCTTTATTTAATAGGTTTATAAATGCAAGGCTGACCCAAAATTGCCAACCCAATGTTTGCTTGGTTATTTGCCTGGATTTCTGGCAGGCAACATCATATCATCCTGTGGTTTCTGAGGCTGTGTATAACTGTACAGCTAAGAGCAAATGAAAGAAAGGAAGGTTTACACAATCCAGAATGATACGGCAAAGTATGATACCTTCTCTAAAGTGTGCTTAATATTTTTTGTTCATGTATTCATCTGTGTGTACATTTAATATTGTGGATTCTCTTTCCTCCACACCTCTTAAAAGCTATTATGAAATTGGTGATTTTTTAAAAAATCATTTGTGTTCCTGAAATCCAGGAAATATGGTGTTATCCTCCATTTCAAGAACCAAAATTATAATAACACATAGCAAAATAAGCGAGGTGAACACAACTATACAAAAAAGCTTTGGTGCAAACTAGTTTGAGAAACCAAAACATTAAACTGGGTCTTAATATAAGCTTGCCCCAAGTATCTAGTGAATTTGCCTTCACTTCCTTGCTCCAGTTCTGAGTTAGACCCCATCTAAG
>RJWM01006855.1:0-81736 GCA_004363535.1 Dasyprocta punctata | reverse complement strand
TGTTGAATTGTTGTTTCTTGGTTCCTTACTATTTTTAGGAGATCTTTTCTTTCGTGGCCATGATCTCCCATGCTGTCTTCAAGATCTGAGATTCTATCTTCAGCTTCATTTAAGTGGTTTTTCAAACTTTCCATGGAGTTTTTCATTTCCTGCATTTCCCTTTGCATCTGTTTCATGCATTCTGTTTGTGTCTTATATTTTTCATTCGTTTCGATCATTTTCTTAAGTTCTTCTATTTTTTTTATCTTGCTCTTCTTTAGATACACACAACATTTCTTTAATAATGATTCTCATTTCATTTTTTAGCTGAGAGGATATTTCTGATTTGAATTTCTCTATAGCTTCATCAAGCTGTTTCTTTATTGCATTTTCTATCATTTCAGAACGTCCATTTGTGTGACTCCCATTGTCTTCCATTTCAGTGTCTCTTGGGTTTGTTCTTTGTGGGTTGGGGGACTGAGACTGCCTCTTGGTCTTTCATTTTGTCATTTTCTTCTAGAACCTATGTGGCTCTGTGTCCTGCGAGGCTGGCCGGGCATTTCCCTGAGGATTGTGCCAATTCTTGGATGGCGCTGTATTGTGGGACCCGGTCGAGCTGGGCCCTGAGCGCAGCAAGGGAGGGCGGCCTCCTGGGGCATGCGGGTGGAGCCTCCACCTTAACTGGGTGGGTGCCAAGGCCTCCTGGTCCCACGGAGTTAGGCATAGTACCCCGGAGTGACCGCCCAGACCCTGGGTCTGTCTGCAAGTTCAGAGTGACAGCTGTGGCAACTGGTACAATTTAGATATACATAATGATCACACTCATCATAGGGAGTTCGTACCTGTACATGCTACATCTTGATTCTTCTTTTTTTTCCCATTCTGATTCCCTCTCTTCAACTTATCTTCCTCTGCTTATTTACAAAACTTTGCTTCATTTTTGTTCTTATTGTCTCATTTTTTTCTTTTTGCTTCTTTCCTTTACCCTTCTCATTTCATAGTTCCTCTTCCCATTTGACAATTTCTTCCTATTTCACAATATCTATTATAAAAAATTTGGGTCCTTATTTACACTTTCAGCTTCTCACACCAGGGAGGCAAGCAATATCTATACATATGCAAATATTTACACACTTATGAGTATGGTCTCAAGTTGCCTCCACTTACCTAGAAATGTCTCAAGTTTATCCTTCTTTATGGTTGAGTACTACTCCAGTGTATGAAAAAATCCTATGTCTTCTTTATCCATTAATCAGTTTATGGACATTTAAACTGTTTCCAAGACATAGCTATTACAAACTGTGCCGCTATTGACATGGGTGTGTATATATTGCTGTGGTATTGTAGCAGAAAATGCCCTCCCCCCACAGCCAGTATACTTCAGTTTCTGTTAATTGCCCAGGTAGCAGTTCCTGTTACTACTTTTTCTTAGAAATAGCTGGTCACTGTGATGTATATCTAGTTACTATAATGCATATTGTTAGAACCAATCAAAATCAGCCAAGTACTCTGCATCTGTACTTCCTGCTTTCTTATCCCGTATAAGCCCCAAACTACCAAGGATCATAATCTGACAATTTTATAAGGATTAGTTCCTTGTCAGTGCCCAACAATGTAAATAAATCTGCCTCCAAATCCTGGGGGTTGTTTCAGTGTTTCTATTTGCCATAGCAGTATGATGCTTTTAATTCTTTCTGGAAGATACCAAGAAGGGAAATACCTGGGTCAAATGAACTTCTAGTCCTAATTTTATGAGGAATCTCCTCACTGATTTCTATAGTGATCGTACCAGTCTACACTCCCACCAATAGTGGAGAAGGGTTCCTTTTTCCCCATTGCCCTATCAGCATTTGTTATTGGTTGATTTCTTGATAATAGTCATTCTTTCTGGAGTGAGATCAAATCTCAGCATTGTTATTTGTGTCACCTAAATGACCACTGTTGTTGAACATTTTTTCATACAGTTATTTGCTATTTCTGCTTCATCTGAGAACTGTGTACTCATCTCATATGTCCATTTTTGGATTGGGTCTTCAAGTTTGGGAGGTCTGATTTTTTTCAGTTCTTTTTAAGTTTTAGTTATTTGTCCTTTGTCTGACAAAGGACAAATAACAGGGAAAAATTTTTTTCTACTCTGTGATTTGTCTTTTGACTATGTTGGTGATTTCTTTTGCTGTGCAAAATCTTTATAATAAGATGAGATCCCAGTTGTTGATTCTCTGTTGATTCCCAGTTGATTTCCAATGTTGTCAGGATTTTGTTCATGAAGTCTTTGCCTACCTTATGTCTTCAAGGGTTCTACGTAGTCTCTCTTCCAGCAGATTTAATGCTTCTGTTCTAACATTTAGGTATTTGATTCATCTTCTAATCAATTTCATTGATTCTTGGGTCTGTTTGTTTTGGTCAGCCCCATGCTGTTTTTATTCCAGTAGCTCTGTAGTATAGTTTCAGGTCAGGGATTGTGATGCCCCCCTACCTTACCTTTGTTGCCCAGAATTATTTTTGCTATTCTGGGTGTCTTCTGGTTCCAAATGAATTTTAGTAATGTTTTCTCTAGTTCTGTGAGGTATTCTAATGGTATTTTGATTGAGATTGCATTAAATCTGAATAATAATTTTGGTAGGATGGCCATTTTCCCTGTGTTGGTTCTTCCTACCCAAGATCAAGGGATATCTTTCCATTTTCTGATATCCTATTCAATCTACTTTTTCAGAGTACTATAGTTTCCAATGTAAAGATCTTTTACTTATTTTGTTAGACTGATTCCTAAGTCTGTTTTTCTTTCTTTCTTTCTTTCTTTCTTTCTTTCTTTCTCTCTCTCTCTCTCTCTCTCTCTCTCTCTCTCTCTCTCTCTCTCTCACTTGCTTCCTTCCTTCCTTCCTTCCTTCCTTCTTTTCTTTCTTTCTTTCATTTTTTTGATGGTTTTGTGAAAGGTGTGGTTTCCTTAATTTCTTTAGTGAATCTGTTATTTCTCTACTGGAATGTTAATGGTTTTTGAGTATTGACATTGTATCCAGCTATGCTACTGAATTTGATTATTAAATCTAGAAGTTTCTTTGCTGGAATATTTGGGGTCTTCTATGTAGAGTACCACGTCTTCAACATAACGATAATTTACCTTCATTGTTTCCTATCCTTACTCATTTCTCTCTCCTGTCTAATTGCTCTGATTAATTTTTCCAGAAGTATAATGAATAGGAGTGATGATAATAGACTGTTCCTGATTTAAAGTGAAAATTTTCAGTTTGGATGTTAGCTGTTACTTTGTCATAGATTGCTTTTATCAGATAGAGATAAAGACCATCTATTTCCTATTTCTTCAGGATTTTTATCATGAATGGGTGTTAAACTGTCAAATACTTTTTCTGTGTCTGTTGATTTTATCATGTGATTTTTGTTCTTGGCTCTGTTGATATGATGTACTATATTTATTGATTTGGGTATACTGAACTCCTCTGCATCTCTGGGATGAATACTACTTAGTTATGGTATAAAATCTTCTTGATGATTTGCTGCATTATCTTTGCCAGTATTTTATTGATGAGTATTGAAAGAATTCAACAGGCAAGATAAGAAAGTAAACTGAGGTGGAAAAAAAGGACCCAACAACAAGAAAGTGAAATGATAAGGATAAGCCAATACATATCATTTGTAAACATGAATGTAAATGATCTCAATTCACCAATTGAAAGAAACAGACTGGTAGAAGAGATCAATGAGTAAACTCCATCGATACTTTGCATACAACAAACATATTTAATTCAAAAAAAATTCATAGACTGAAAGTAAAAGTATGGAAAACAATGCCACACGTGAAAGGACTGTGGAAAAAAGTAGAAGTAGCTATTCTATTTGCAGACAAATTGAACTTTAAGCCAAGGCTGATCAAAAGAGACAGAGAAGACCACTACATATTGTTAAAGGAAAACTACAATAGGAATAGATAGCAATCATAAATATATATTCATCAAATACTGGTTCACCAAACTATATAAAATAAATATTCATGGATGTGAAAAATCAAATAAACAGTAACACAATTGTAATCAGGGACCTCAATACAGCACTGTCACAAATAAATCAACTGGACAAAAAATCAATAAAGAAATTTCAGAACTGAGCCAAACCTGTAAACAAATGCACTTAGTAAATGTCCATAGAGTGTTCCACCCCACAACATCAGAATATACATTCTTCTCACCTGTGTATGTGACATTCTCCAAAATAGAACTCATGCTAATTTATAGGACCTGTGTAAATAAATGCAAAGGAACTGAAATTATCCCATGCATATTATCAAACCACAGTTCAATGAAATTGGAAATCAGTGGCAAAAGAAACCACAAAAACTCCATAAACGTGGACATTAACACCCTCCTGAACAACCAGTGGGGCATGGGTGAAATCAAAGAAGAGATTAGACAGTCTCTACATTTAAATGGTAACGCCAACACTATAATTTATGCAATGCAATGAAAGCAGTCCTATGAGGGAAAATTTTAGCGGTGAACTTTCACATCAGGAAAACAGAGTGAGTTCAGATAAATGACCTAATGTTGAAACTCAAACTTATAGAAAAAGAAGAACAAGTTAAACCCAAAGCTTGTATTAGGGAGGAAATTATAATGATCAGAATAGAAATTAATGCAATTGAGACTAAGGAAACAAAACAAAAAAATCAATGAAATGAAGATTCATTCTTTGAAAGATTAAATAAAATTGATACACCCCTAGCCAAAATGGAAAGAAAAGACTCAAATCCATGCAATTAGAAATGAAAAGGGCGAAATTACAATGTATCCTACAAAAATCCTGAAGATCATCAATAGCTACTTTGTAAACCTTTATTCTAATAGGAGGGAAAACAGAAGAAATGGACAAATTTCATATGAATTACCAAAGCTGAATCAAGAAGGCATAAAAACTCTAAATAACCCAGTATCTGTCAATGAAATTGAATGTGTAATTAAAAATCTACCAAAGAAAAAGTCCAGGTCCTGATGGATTCACTACTGAATTCTACAAGAGATTTAGAGAAGATCTAATGCCACTATTCCTCAAATTATTTGATGAAATTGAAAAGGAAGCAATACTCTCAAACTCACTTCTGGAAGCAAATATTACCCTGATTCCAAAACCAGAAAATGATTCAATCAAAAAAGAGAACTATAGGTCAATCTCCCTAATGAAGTACTTTCCGAATATCAGGAAATATAAACTAAGTATGTCTTCCAGGAGATAAATTTAGAGAGAAACACTAGAGAACAGAATCTAGAAGTACTTTTCTAAAAGAAACTTTGAGAGAAGAACATTTCAATTACAAAAAGAAATTAACATTACAGACAGGTGTCTAATGACATAGTTGAAAGTTTCAGCATGTATATGCACAACAAAGATTAATAAAAACGATGGTAGTGTAGATATTTATGGTTATGGTTATAGGAAAGGAAATGGAGACAAAATAACATGGTGGTTAACTGCATGAGCTTTGGTCCTCAGCATTCAGAGTAAAAGGCCCTGTGAAATTAAATATATTATTTCTCTTTTTTCCATTGCTCTGTATATGAGGTGCTAAACTTGTAGATTTGAAGAATGTTGAGTAATTCAAATAGGATACAGCAAAACATGTGAGATATGAAAGAATAAAAGGTAAGTTTATGTAGCTAGATGAGGGTACATATTATTAAAAGATAGTAATACAACAAAATAACCTCCAAAAATATAATTAGCATTTATTGACTATGCATTTTATGATACTTTTTAAATATATATATTCATTTACTTTAGAATAACCTTATGGGTAAGTATGAGTCTTAGTTTTTTGTCCAGAGCTTCAATTACTAAGTTTCAAAGTAATCCTTAAAAATCTCCTTACATAGTAAAAACTGAATTTTATGTCATGAATTAGTACACTTGTTATATACATGTATGTGTGCTTGTGTATCTCAAGTTTTTCCAAGTCATGATTATTCTTATGTGTGCTGTATTTAGATATTTCTATTCTAATATATCCTATACTTAAAAAATTCGGATAAAATATAATAAATGCAACCATTATTTGATCATACTTCACTATACCATAATTTGCATGTCTTCCTAAGGAATTTAAAATTAAGGCTAGAATGGAGAGCAAATGAAGGACTCTCAGTAAGGGAATAGCCTTATCTTATCATATATTTTAGAATTACTACTCCCAGCAGTATGCAGGGTAAATTAAAGAGAGCTGGCACTGAAAGTAACAAGTGTACTTAAGAGACAATTGCAATTCTCCAAAAAAATTAAGCATGGAGGGTAAGAGACAGAAAATGCAATCTCAGGACACAGGACCCAGTAAAATATAGAAGGCGAAATGGAAATGAATCAAGAACAAGTTTCAGGTTTCCAGTGGTGGGCTCAGTCAATCAAAGGATCATTAACTGGGCTAGAGACTACACAAGAAATAGGTTTTAACAGAAAGATAATAGATTAAGTTAGTTAGAATTTTACCCTTTAATTGTGAAAATTTAAGGATAATTATGTTTTGACATGGCAAGCCTTTGTTTCAGTAGAGTAAATAAAGAGCTAATTCATTATTAGACTACCATTGTTTAAGAATACATTAACTCCCTATCATATTTTCACTCTTTAAACTAAGTTTATAATTTTACCAACACTCTTGTTTTAATACGAACATGTGACAAAGGTTGTCTCCCTGCTCCAGTTCATTAAAAGATATGAAGCTTGATCATTTTTTTCCCTGTTTCTATACATTTCAGCCTTCTCTAGTCATGAACTAATTTCATAATTTTAGCAACTATGGTTACTTTTTAGTGTATCCCTGTTGGCTCTGAGTTTTATCCTCTTACTTGTGAGGAAGTTTGTAAACCATCTGATTCTTTAGTTGTTCCAGAGTTTTACAGAGATCCCAGAGAAATTATGTTTCTCAGTCTGATTTTTTCAAATTGTCTTTCTCACTCTGTCTGAGTGACTTTCTATTGCTGGGACCCAATACCTGACACTCTGAACTCAAGGGAGGAGAAGTGTATTTTGCCTCATGGTTTGTAGAAGTTTCAGTCCCTAGTTGGCTGGCTCTAAGGCAAGACAGCATGGCAGAGGAGACATTAATAGCAAGACAGAAGAAAAGAGAGAGTAATCAAAGGGTGAGGGAGGGGGATACACCCAGGGATCCACCTCCTAACCAGGCTTCACTTCCCAGCCAAAAAAACTTTGTGAGAGGTGATTTTATTATTCTTATTTACAGATGTGGATACAGATGCTTTAATTGCATAAGTAACTTTTTGAAAATTGCAGAACTGGGAGAAACAAGCCAAAAAATTTAACCCTAAAGATTTAACCATCACAGTGCTTAATCACTGTAGAATAGTGCTATTCTATATTATATATGCTAGTTTGTTTATAGATATTATGTACATAACTGAAAATCTCAATTTATCTGTATATTTCATTTGTGTTTGTTTGGATAAAACTGGAATTCTTCCTTGATGAGATTATTTGTGATTCAAGAGTCAAAATTTCATTACTTTGAAGAACTGGTGTTTTGTTTTGTTTTATTTTGTTTTTAGTGTTTTGTTTTGTTTTATTTTGTTTTTAGTGTTTTGTTTTGTCTTTCTTTGCAGTACTGGAGAATGAACCCATGGCATTCACTCTGAGGTACATCTGCAGTCCTTTTAATTTTTGTTATTTTGAGGCAGGGCCTCCTTTAGTCCAGTAAGCATTTCAGGCTGGGCTTAAATTTATGATCTTCCTGTCTAGGCCACACAGAGTGCTGGAATTTCAGGCCTGGATCACAATGTTCAGAGACCCTTTTGGTTTTTTTGAATGAAGAATTATGATAATTTATGTCAAATTATTTTATTTCTAAAGTCTGAGAGATATTTCTGATGATATTATTTGCTGAAATGGAGTTCACAATGATTTTGTCATTTTCCCTTAAGGGGCCCAGGTATTAGGGATGGCTTCTCAGTGAACCTGATGGAGACCACAAGTACTAGATTAGATCAGCCAAAAGACTTACAGAAATGTAAGTTCATACTTCTGTGTGTGTGTGTGTGTGCGTGCGTGTGTGTGTGCGTGCGTGTGCTTGTGAGAATATTGCTAAGAAATGCAACAGGCAACTTTTAATTTTGAAATGTAATGATCAGAGAACAAGTGGGAATTTAATAAGCAACAGCTGCTCTGGAGCTATGTCCCAGGTGTTCAGGGTGCATTCTTGCATTTTATAAGAAAGAACATTGTCAGAAAGAATGTGATGAAAAGGAGTTGAAGAAGAAGGTCAGCACTTTGTAAATTGACTAATGAAACAAAGTTAATGTCAAAATACACAAAGATAAGCAAACTGACCTTTTGAAAAAATTAAGTTTGCAGTCTTCAAGCTCAGATATGACCAATCTTATATTCCAGTAATGAGTAGCAATTTTTGAACAAATTTGTGCGATGTGGAATATATACAACATGGAAACCTATATTTAAATCAATGTCCAGTGTTATGCAGATTTTAACACATTTCTGTATTATGTTTTTAATGATTTAATCCGACAATAAATTTTTATTTCAATTCAGTTTTCCACTTGAATCATTTAGAATTTACCTTTATTGCTTCCTGAACCTTTGAACATTTAAAGTATAAACAAAATAAATCAAGATGTATCAGAAACTCTCTTCCTAGAGGAGCGGATTTTGAATACCACTGGTATATCTAGCAACTTTATTAATTAATAGGTTACTATTAGGTAATGAACATATCTTCATTTAAAGAAATATGAAAAGGAAAAGCAAGTTCAAGTTCATATATCATCTCTTGTTTCTGGTGGAAGAGATGAATGTGTGTGTGTGTGTGTGTGTGTGTGTGCGCGTGCGTGTGTGTGTGTTGGTGTAAAAAGGCATATTTGCTCCCTGGAACTCAGCGAGAGATGATATATAATTATGCACATTTAACATATGCACAAAAATGCTTCTGTTACCAGATAGCACAAAACTGCCACACCACACTGTTTCTATAACTTTCAACAATAAAATTTCTAACATAGATACTGCATATTAATTATGTAGCAGAAAAAAATTTACCATGTTAAGTATCAAGGGATAAGTGAGTCATTGTTTATAACTGAAAATTGACAAAGATAAAATTCTTAAATTTAAGAATCCTTTTGAATTGTCTGCACTTTAATTGGAAATGAAGTATGGTAATGCATCCTAAGAGGGGTTGTGTGTTCCTGTGTTTAAACATTTTATAGTGGGACTCTCTCTCCTTCTCTTTCTTTCTCTGTGTTCCTCTCTCACTATTTCTTTCTCTCTCTCTCTCATAGTCCCTGCTTTAAAAAATATATATGTATATGTTTATGTTTATGTCTTTAAATATTTAAATATATATATTCTGTATAGCTTACTTGAGGACCTAAATTGAATTTATGATTTATGATCATGTATCCAGGTTTTACATATAAAAGAAATGAAGTGTAGGATGTGTTTTGTAAAACTGACTCTGACTGTCAATTCTTGAAGGCAGTAATGAGAATATTCTGTTCAACCCTATATCTCAGCATCCATCACTACATCTGGTACTTAGTAAACTCATCATAAACACAGTGAGTTGCCTCAATTGGTCATGCAGCATTTTGAACAAATCTATCTGAAAACTTAGTTTTCTATTTAATTATTACGTTTTTGTGTTATACTGTTAGAGTCTTGAGTCAAGCTTTGTGTCTCATTCATAAGTATATGACTAATGCCTAATAAATATCCCTTGCACATGATAAATGCTTGTTGGATGAATAGAGTAGTATCTGTTTTTGCTGAAAGCCACTGTTAGATGTAGGTGGCACAGAGTTGGATCTGGTAGAGTTGTTCCTGGAAGTTCATGACATAACCTCAAAATCTGACTATGCATTATGTAGAAGTTTTTGTAGTCTTTGCTTTAAATATGCTGAATGTTGTTTTTTCTCAGTTTAAATGTTATCCACTCTGCAAAATTATGTTAATTTTCTATTTAGGTCTTCCAGAAGTTGAATGTACTTTTCTTCACACCCCAGTGTTCTTATGACACTATCATGATTCCAGTGTGTGATAGCTATCTTACTTTTTTGTGAAAAAAATTTTATATAACCATATCTTAAACTAGTTATTCCTTTGAGGCCTTTTCTTCATCTTTTCCTACCTTTGGCTTTAGACTATGACAGGGAAAAAAGTGCAATAAAATGTTTAATCGAACTGGCCTTTGGACCAAAGAACCAAAGGTCTCTAATTTGGTTAATCTGTAAAGAAATACATTTTATGATATTTTCTAGTTTACAATTAAATGGTGTGATTGTAGGCTCTTGGTTATGATTTTCTCTGAGAAACGTGGATCTCTGAGCAGAGAGAAAACCCCATAGGATATCATAGAGAAAAACCAGGCTTTCTTTGAACTATTACTGCCAGGTAAAGAGCACCCATTTAGAAGAGTTAGAATCACTGACACATTTCCAATTCCTTTTGGAGGCTCTTCTTTTGCACAGGTCATTTGTCAACTGGAGAAAACCTGAATGGACTCAGAATTGTCATCCAGTAAAAAGGCATCTGGTTATGACAAACTGATATCCGAGGAGTTTCACATGCCTCAATTTCATGTGGATTCACCCATTTTTTGAAGCACTATTTTCATATTTTGCAAAGATTTTTCTGGACAACTAGTCCCAGAGAGTGTCAATAGTGATTACATAAATGAAATCCTTCATCAGCAAATAAATTTAGAAAATGAAAACAAGGAAAGCCAGATTTAAAAAGTAAAAGAAAAATATAGAATTTATGTATTAGGATTTTTCAGACCATCTAATATACTGTACAAACCAACACTTACTATGCAAAGAAAATAATATGTAATGTCTTTCAATAGTTTTCAGCATGGATCCTTATCATTTGTTAATTTTTATGCTGTAATTTTAGGATCTGGTGTTATGAAGAATACATTTTAGGTAAGATGGATCAATACTGCATCATTGATTTTTTTTCCCACTTCTAGCTATGCTCATCAAATAGTTATCTTATTCATATGCAGCTCTTCCTACATGATTCAGATACTGAGAGGAGCTCAGGAACATTTCCTCATCTGGTGTTGATAGATTATGAGACAAATCAGATGACTATTTTTTCTTAAATGAAGTTTTAAATGAATGTTTTCTCAAAAGCAATTGTCACATGCACAAATAAAATTTTTATGCTCACATATAAATCCTATACCTATTAGACTTTGAAATAATCTATTTTCACAGTGATTATATGTTCTCTTTTTATGTCTTTAGCCTTTTAAGAATCCATTTTTATGTCTCTGTGTATACCTTTGACCATAGTAAAAGTAGAAACTTAGAAACGTAAGATGAAAATTAGCAAATGTACAGCAACAACAAAAAATACAGAAAGTGCTTCAGTTAAAGTGTAAAAATAATTTTGGCCAACGCATCAGCTTTCATTCAAGTTCCCAAAACACAGGAAAAGTTAATGAGAGTGATGGAAGAATCCTGCTCTATGGGGAGAGATGCATGGTAGTTATTTTCTTTTTCTTTTTTCTTTTTTTTAATGGTAGTTATTTTCAAAGTAACTGTGTGATTCCACTTGCAGTCACTGCACACATTTCCAACCTAGTGGTTTTGCTCAACAGGAATTTATGCTCTTCCCATTCTATAGTTGTTTAGTATAAGTCTGTATTATACTCCAGTATTAATATGAAAAACAGTTGATAGAAATAGAAAAAGTAGACCATGACTAATGCCAGGGATTTTAAATAAATTGATGTTTTATTTTAGTTACTTTTCTAACTGCTGAGAAAAAAAAATACCTGACACCCCTAAGTTAAAGGAGGAAAGTTTTATTTTGGCTCACAGTTTGTGGAGGTTTCAGTTTGTAGTAGGTCAGCTTCCAGGCAGGGAGCCATGGCAGATGGGAAATGGTCCATGGTGTGCCAAGCAGAAGGCAGTGATCAAGAAAGAGCAAGAGCCTTCGTTTCCCTTTTATTTCATGCAGGCTATGAGCCTTTTGGGTGGTGCCACCCATACGTAGGGTGGGCTTTCCTGTTGTCCACACCCAGAACTATGCTAACCCAATCAGAGGACTAACTTAGTACCAGGTATCTTAATCTCAGTATCATACACTGTAGATACAGCCAGACTTAAAACGCCCCATCCATGAGCACATCAGGCTTTGGGAAGACATCTAATATAAGTCATATCATATTGATAAGAAAGGAAAGATTGAGCCAAACCCCCTACTTTAAATAGTGCACAAGTAAAAGTGCTTCAATGTGACAGTCAACATAAATAATCCAGATTGTCAAATGAATTCATTTGTTTCTTACTAATAAGAAACTATCTCTTTAAAATGAAGCCTTCCAGCTAAGACCTCCTGTGAGTTGGTGCCATGTGCAGGCTGACTGGGGGAGACCCAGATGCCAGGCCCTTATTGCGTGCAGGCAAGAGATAGGAAGAGCCGATGTTCCCCACCTCTCTCCCCATAAACAACCTGCTGATCTGGAGAAACACAGGCTATGATGACAGTTAATGAGGTAAAATACAACTAAATGCTTGTAGCTTTTAGTGTTTCACTGACTTTGCAGGGAACTTGGATGAAAGCTGATGTGTTGGCCCAAATTATTTTTACACTTTAACTGAAGCACTTTCTGTATTTTTTGTAGTTGCTGTACATTTGCTAATTTTCACCTTATGTTTCTAAGTTTCTACTTTTACTATGGTTAAAGGTATACACAGAGACATAAAAATGGATTCTTATAAGGCTAAAGACATAAAGTCTAATCATCTATTAAGAGGATAATAATACACAGTGTTGTGTTTATGGGGGATCTCTTTCTGAAGGTGGCAGCCATTGTTAATAACCTATTATCTTATTTCAAAATCCTGTATCATTCTCATTGTTTTGCTTGATTGGGTTTTTTTCTGTTTTACCTTGTTTGATTTTATTGTATCCGATGGCATGGGCAGCTATTTCAAAGATAACAAGCTGTACTATGGTAGCCATTTTGGATTAACTATTATTTTGGTTTGAAGTCCTACATTGCATTCATTGTTTTGTTTTATTGGTTCTATTCTGTTCTATTTCACTTGATTTTACTATGCTTGAAGGTATGAGCTGTTATTTTGAAGAAAACAAGAGGCATTATGGTAGCCATTGTTGATTTCCTATTACCTTGTTTTGAAACCTTGTGTCATTTACACTGTCTTATTTAGACTGGCTTTATTCTGTTTTGTTTTGCTTCATTTTATTCTCTTTAAAATACAATTAAAAAAATAAAAAAATAAAATGAAGACTTCCATTCAAGTGCTTAGATTTGCGGTATTAAGGAATAAAATTTTATTCAGTGTTTTGTTTTTGAAGTTTGTCATAAATTATTAATTTGCATGGAAGACATGAAAATATTAATAGAATTCAAAACAAGTTAATATAATAAACCTTGGAATATGTATTAATGTGTAATAATAGGTACTGTTCTATTTTATCACTTATTAAACACTTATATTTTAGTCACTTTTAGTTCTAAAATACTTGGTTTTTAAAAAGAAATGCGCTTATAAGCTTTAGTTGTTTTATCTATATTGATGAGTTTGAAACAGCTCAGCTATCAATGAGTAGGAGCAGACCTGTTCCTATCCACAGCTGGAGTGAATCTGCTTCTATAAAAATGGGATGTAGCAGCTGCAGGGAGCATAAATTGTGCAATTGATTTGATTTTGCAAAGCAAACACATTCTTCATGTTATGATTTCTCTTGCTAATTAAGCCTTGCATAATCAAAGGAACTTTGGAAGAATGTAATTTTGGAATATCTCAACTTTTGCACCTTCTGGGATCTCCTTTTAATATTTTCCACATTTTTGAGAAGGATATATCTCAAAACAAATGCCTCTAAAATCAAAAGGATGATTTGGAAATAGTATCCTATTGGGTGTTTGTTTCAGACTTCTAACACAAGTGAATAAGGAGAGAACTCATGAAAAATGTCAATAGATCTATAACACCTGGGTCTCAAGAATAAGGAAAATCAACAGAATTCCATTTTTCTTATTTTGTATTAGGTGTGGGCTAATTACCAGTAAAGGACCATGATAAGTATTTTCAACTTTATGTGCCATATGCTCCATTTTTAAAATTTGGTCTTCTAGCAGGAAAGTAGCCATAGAGAATTCACAGACAAATGGATGTGGCTATATTCCAATGAAATGTTACTTACAGAAACAGGTGGTGGGTAATATTTATCTACCTTGGTTTATTTAATTTTTAGAAAAGAGAATAAATGATAATTTATAAAGTAATAGTAAATGTAGTTTTACATTGTCAAATCAACACTATATCACTCTCTTGCATATGCTAAATAAACAACTTATCTAGCATGCACACAAATACATGTTCATATACATGTGCAGTGAGAATCTGTATATATAGTCCATATTTCATGAAGTATGTAGAATAACAGCAGAAGACATTGGGAAAGCTTCTGGAACAAGCCAAACTGTTAATAATGGTGGTATAAAAACAGTTATCAGCAAAATAATTATAATATAAATGTATTTAACCATTAAATATATATTGAGTACTATGAGCTAACAATTCTCCTAGGGCTTATAGGAATAAAAGAAGTAAATCAGTGTTGCCTTTCAAAAGCTTACAATTATGTAATTGTGACATAGACATACATTCTCATAACTAGGAAAATTATAATGTAAACATATGTATAATATTTGTACAATGAGAAACAAATGTCATTGAAATTGGCATGGCAGAGAATAGTGAGCTGTAGATTACTGAAAGATCCTCAGAAAAACATGACCATTAGATTTGAATAACAAAGATCATATTTATATATAGGGAGGGTGATTTTATTTTAGATGGTTCAGGACCTTAAGGGGTAGTAGGTTGAAAATTTCAACTGGGGCTAATGTGGGAGATAAATACTTTAAAAAATAAATTGGACCTCAATTGAGAAAAAGGAGAATTGAATATCAGATAATAAAATTTCAATTTGATTCTTTAGACTATGAAAAGTAATTATTTACTTTAGAATAAAATACACAAGAAATTTTCAAAATGATTACTATTAGTCCAGCAGAGATTTTGAAATGTGATGGAGTCAGAAGGGGATAATGACAGAAACTAACTGGGGAGAAAGTTTGGGATTCTAAGATCAGTTGAGAATGATTAAAGTAGTGTAATGGAAATACCAGTGGGAAGAAAACTACATGAACCTGATCAAGTATAAAGGAATTATCATAATAAAATCAAGAATGTCATTTATTTTACACAAATTTATTAGTGTGGCCTAAGAAATGTTCTAGGCAACAGTGTTTTACTTGCATTTACATTTCATATTACCAAAGAAAGAATGTGCAAAGCCATTGGGACTTTGACAGAAAAATGTCTACTGCAGCACACCAATAAGTGATTAAGGAAAAGCAATTCTAACAGCTCCAATGATGATGTACAATTCATAATCAAACAATTTGGTTAGTGATAAACACATTTTAAAATGTTTTAAAGATGTACCAGTCAGAATCTTTGATTATTTTACATATACAGCCTTTATACCAGGGATTCTTCTGAGTCAGCATATTTATATTATTTTCCCTGTCTGGGTTGTTATCTTTTCAGGCTTATTTTTTTCTCCTCATTCATTTCATTCAGTACTCGAAACATAGTTTTTTTAAAATGTTCTCCTGACCACATATTTAATTAACCACTCTCCGCAATTACTTACTATCCTATTTCCTACTTATTTTTATATAATACTTAAGAAATATATAAGGCTATTTGTTTACTTGTCTTGCAAGTTCTTTGGGAATAGAGACACTGCTTTTCATGAACAATGTTGTATTATCTGGTCCTAAAATAAAATTTGCCCAATAGCAAATATTCACTACAAATTGAATAAATGAATGAATAAATATAAACATATTCATCTGAGTACAATTAACCATTTTCCATTCCTAGTACACTAACAATTAGTAGCTTTACAGAGTTACAATATTTCCTTTTCCTCTTGTTTCCAATAGGCTCTTACACAGGGAAGAGATAATAAAAACCACAGGATAAATAAATAAAGAAGTTTTTAAAGATATGAAAGATTAATGAAATTTTTCTTAAAAAAATAAAAATTTACAAACTCTTAGCCTAAGATAACAAACTGAAAAACTCAAATGCATAAAATCTGAGATGAAAAAGGGTAATTACAGTTGACACCACAGAAATGAGAAAGATCATTAGATTTTATTGTGAAACTAAAGGTTCTAGAGCACAAGGATATCCACTTTTATTCCTCATAATTCTGGAAGTCCCAGTCAAAGAAATCAATTAAGAGTCAGAAATAAATGGCATCCAAACTGAAAAAGCAGTCAAAATGTCACTGTTTTCAGAAGACATTATCTTTTTATATAGAAAACATCAAGAAATTTACCAAAAAGCTATGAGAATTAATAAGTGAACTCAGCAAAGTTACAGTATACAAGGACAATACACAAAAAAACAATAGCCTTGCTATTTGTCAATACTAAATTACCTGAAATACAAATAAAAAGCAATCTCATTTATAATAGCTAGGCAAACAAACATAGACCCAAGGAGATGAAAGAACTTTACAATGAAAACTTTAAAATAGTAATGAAAGAAATTGAAGAGGAAGAAAAATGGAAACATATCACATTTTCATGAACTAGAAAAATCAGTATTGTTTAAATGGCTCTATTACCCTAAAGTTAACACTACGTGCTTCATAAAGTTAGATAAAACACTCCTAAAGTATGTATGGAATCTCAACAGACTCTCAACAGTCAAAGAAATCTTAAATAAAGGTAACAAAGCAAGAGGCATTGCACTATATAACTTCAAAATATACCACAAAACTATATAGTAATAAAAACAGCATGGTATTGATATAAAGATGACACATACATGAATGAAACAGAATAGAGAACCCAGAAGTCAACCCAAGCATCTAATGATAACTGTTTTTTGTGGTTTTTTTCTTTTTCCTTTTTTTAAATGATGTACCAAGGACATCATTTTGATCTGCTTTTTCATTGCAGAACTACAATACTCAGCACACACAACTTAAAGGAGGAGAGGTTTATTTCAGCTCACAGTGTCAGAAATTTCCTTGCAAGTTTCCATGGTCAGCAGGAACATCATGCAGAAGAACATGGTAAAGTGAAGATGTTCACTTTATGACAGCTAGAAAGCAGAGTGATAAGAGTGCCAGCAAGAAATATACACTCCTCAGACACACATCCAGTGACCCACCTCTTCCAAATGGACTCCACCTCCTAGCAACATATTCAGTTATGACCATGATTAAAAGTTATGCACTTACTAGTACAGTGCCCATGAGCTAATGACTTCTCCAGGAATCTGTTAACCTGGTCAAATTGACAATTAAGATTAACTTGTACAAAAATGCTTTGGAGAAAGGACAATTTTTTCAATTAAATTATGCTAAGAAAATTGTATATTCACATGCAAAATACTGGAGCTAGATCCCAGTCTCCCACTAGTTGCAAATATCAACTCAAAATGGATTAAAGTCTTAAATATAAACGCTGAAATTATAAAACTACTAGAAGGGCCAGGGAATTACTTCAGAGGCTTAAGAGCCTGCCTGGCAAGCACGAAGTCATGAGTTCAATTTCCGGTACCAAAAACAAAACAAAACAAAACAAAAAAACTACTAGACAAAAACATAGGAGAAATTCTTTGTGAAAACTGGAGTGCATAAGGCATTTTTGTACAAGAACCCTGAACACAAGAAGCAAAAGTTAAACTAGACAAATGTGACTATATCAAAGTAAAAAGGCCTCTGAATAGCAAAAGGAAAAATAAACAGAGTGCAAACACACCTACAGAATTGGAGAAAGATTTATGATATATATGTTTGACAATCAGAATCATTCAAACAACTCAATAGCAAAAAGTAAAGCAATCACAAAAACTCAACAAGAAACTCAATTAAAAATTGGTTGCAGACATAAGTAAGCCTTCCTCCAAAGAAGACATAAAAATGATCAACATGTATACAAAAAGGAACTAAGTTCAACATAAACGTCAGAGAAATGCGAATAAATCCACAGTCAAATATCAGTTCCTTCAGTAAGAGTAGCCATTAGCAAAACAAATAAACATAGCACGTAATGTTGAAGGTGTGGAGAAAAGGGGACACTTACACATTGTTAGTGAGGATATAAGCTATTACAGTAGTCATAATGGAAGACAGTACAGATATTCCTCCAAAAATTAAAAATAGAGCTATTGTGCAATTTGGCAATCCCACTACTGGGTGTATATCTAAAGGAATAAAATCAGTATGTCCATAAGACATCCACACTCCCATGTTCATTGTAGCACTGTCCACAATAGCCGAGAAATGAAAGCAAACTAAGTGCCCACCAATTGATGAACAGATAGAGAAAAATGTGACACATATACACAATGGAATACCAGTTAGCTATGAAAAATTTACAAAAACATGGATGGAATAGGCAATTATTATGTTATCTGAGCAGGCACAGAAAGACAAATACTATGCATCCTTACTCCTATGTGAAATCAAGAAAGTTGATCATATTGAAGTAAAGAGTGGAATGGTGGTTACCAGAGGCTGGGGTGGGGGTGGAGAGGAGTAGAAGGGAGGGAGAGATGGGGAAATGTGGATCATGGGTAGTAAAAGATTGGCCCAACAAGTTCTGGTTACAATTAGATTGGTGCAACAAGTTTTCACCCACTAGGATGACTGAGCATAACAAAAATGTACAGTACATTTCAAAAGCTAGAAGAAAGAATTTGAAAGATTCATTATAAATTGTTTAAAGAGAAATATTTGCTTAATCTGACTTACATAATGTATACGAATGAATCAGAATATAACAAGGTATCTCATTAGTGCATATAAGTTTTATGTTTACATGTACCAGCTAAAAGATATTTGAGGACCAGGGATTTAGCTCAGTGGCTCAAAGCACTTGACTGGTAAGTGCAAGGTCATGAGTTTCATCCCTGGTACCAAAAAACAAAGCAAAGCAAAATGAAACAAAACAAAACACCTTAAATAAAAGATAAATTCAATTAATCAAAAGAGAAAATGTGATGTGTATATACAATGGAATGCCATTCAAACATATAAAAGGATGAAATACTGTATTTATAACAAACTACAACTGAATATCATTAATTACATGGAATAACTTAGGCAAAGGCAGACAAGTATTGAATGGTAAACATAAAATTTGATCTCATAGAAGTTGAGAATACAATGGTGCTTACCAAAGGCCTGAGAAAGTAAGTGAAACAAGGATACAGAGAAATTGATCAGTGGTTCCTAAATTGTAGTTAGACAGGTGTAAGTAGTTCTGGTATACCTATTATACAGTAAGACAACTATAGATAACAATAATCCACTGTATATTTCAAAAAGCTAAAGGAAAACATTTTGAATGCTTTGCTCTAAAAGAAATTATAAAACGCCTGAGGATACCAATATATTTACCCTGATTTATATATTATACAATGTATACATGTTCATAAATATTACATGATGCCCACAAATGTGTACAGATTTTATGTGTTTAGATATCAGTTAATTTAATAGATATCAGTTAGATTTCATTTAAATTTAAAAATAGAAATATCATAAAAGGAAGTTAAATATGATTTCTGGTCACCAATTTAAAATACATAAGGAATATTCATTTACAAAATTCTACCATTATCACAATTACCCCTTAGGTCACAGCTACATCCGATTTATGGGAACTATTATCACTATGCACATCTTTACCTCTGCCCTCAAAATGATGTTTCATTTCATGTTGTTAAAACAAAACTGGTTTGTTTGCTCCTTTATCCTACATGCCATGTTTCTCAGTGTTGCACATGCTTATCTTCTTTTGCTTCTGCTTTTGAAGCAGGAAACTCTATCATTTCCTCATAGGTCACACATGCCAGAAAGTCTTAGGACAATCTCCCCTTTGCATACATGTTGCGTTGTTGTCTTGTACGAAGTACCACTGCAGTGATTACGTCCTGACTGCATTCTGTAATTTCATGTTGGGCTCTCTGTTGCCATTTTATTGTGCACAAGTCTTATACTTCCTTTGAATGTCATGTTTGAAAAGGTAATTTTATCAACCACTTCTAAGAGTTACACACTACCGCTAACTCCCTTATTACATGTATAGTAAAGCCCTTAGTCTGTCAAAGATGACTGTTTAAAATTTCTTCTTTCGCCATGGGTGGTGGCGCATGCCTTTAATCCCAGTACTCGGGAGGCTGAGGTAGGAGGAGTGTTGTGAGTTCGAGGCCAGCTTGGGCTACAACGTGAGTGCAAGACCGGCCTGAACTACATAGCTTGACCCTGTCTCAAGAAACTAAGGCCAGGAGTTTGACTCAGTGGTTTAAGTACCTGCCTGGCAGGCGCAAGTTTGTGAGTTTGATCCCCAGTACCAAAAATAAATAAATAAATAAATTAAGAATAAGGCAGATATAAGGTCAGCAGAGGAATTTTGCTGCCATTTTTTAAATTTTGTAATTAATTAATTAATTCATTAATTTTTGGTACTGGGGATCAAACTCATGACCTCGCACCTGATAGGCAGGTGCTATGCCACTGAACTATATTCCCGACCCTCTTACTTTAATGATTTGTGACCACTTGTATTTTTACATGTAGTTTTGAAAGGAAATTACATTGAATCTCCTAAATTTCTTAACCAATCAAGTTATTTCTTCACTTACTGAATATTCTTAAAACCCACAATTAAATGGGGCAAGACATGCCTTTCATACATTTTGTAACTCATTTAATGGCAGTGAATAATTGAACAGGAATCCATTAATTCTATTTTTATAGGGTTGCTTTTGAACTTCACAGTATTTATCTAAGGAGTCAAAGTGTTTCCAGAGCGGCAAGTCCAGCCCTTTTATTAATATCAAACACTCTGAAACTTATTGATATTAATGAAAATTTCTATAATGTTATGTAGATTTAATTTCACAACATTACATTTTCTATTCAACTCAATTGACTCAAAAACATCATGATTTGGAAACAATATATGAATAACAAAGCAAGACTAGAGATGTACAAATTAAACATGGATGTAAAGCACCAGGGTTCTTCTAAAGATGAAAAAATTGGTGGCCTAGAATGGTGGGGGATATAATAATGGAAAATGGATTAAAATTTTGTAGCAGAACTTGTTCCATTTTCTTGCATATTTTACCTTGAAATTGCTCAGAAAACGGAGTATATATTCATAAATATATATAAATATGTACAGATTTTATAATATTTAAATATGTATGTATATATCAAATGCACTAACCAGTTTTACTATAGAGTTAGATGTCTCTGTGTGATCCAGTTTTATTGCATACTATCCTTCTCAAAAGGAAACACCAACCTAATTTTTTAAAATCTGTAGTTCTCAGTTTTGACTCTTACTGTCCTGAAACAATATTTGTATTCAGTATCATTCATGAAATTAAGTAATGCCAACACGTGTGGCTTTTGGTCATTTATTTGCATTGCTACAAGCTATTGTGTTATGTAAATATGGGAATTCTTTTTTCATGGCTATATTTTGTAAATATGGTATAAGGTGTAGTGGCTAATATTTTACAGCAATAATGCTATTGCTACTATGCATGCAGCCTCATGCAAAGAGGTTCTATAGACTACACAGCTAGAAGTGACTCTAGAAGGTTATAAGCATTCAATTCATTTTTATTTACCAGTTAGTGTGCAATCAACTTTTGCTCTAAATAGGGCACACAAATACGTATCTGTGAACAGTGTAGTGTTTGTGTACCCATAATTAGATGATTTTTGGCTAATATGGTGCAAAACAATGTAAAATTGTGATTTTAATTTGGATTTCTTTTGTTATTAGTGAAATTAACCTTTTTATTCTTTTCTTTTTGGATTTGAAATTATGTCTTCCAACTATGTTCAGTTTGCATCTTTTGCTTCTATTGTCTTTTTATTCTTATTAATTTGAAAATTATTTTCATGACTTCTGTGCATGAACCCTTTGCCAACTATATGCACTGAACACCTTTGACCTGTGCTGGACTTGTATTGTCATATTTTATGACAATTATACTAAATGCAACAAAATTTATCTTTCTTTTTCCCCCTGGTTATTGCTTTTGGTGTCTACCATACTTGTTTTTAGAAATTTTGTTTTTAATATTTGTGTTTTAATCACTCTGTAATTGTGTGTATGTTTCTGTGTGTGTGTGTTTGTGTGTTTGTGTGTGTGTGGTACAGAGAAGCTCATTTTATTTCAATGGTAGTAATGAACTGACTAAATGCCACAGTTTACTTAACATTTCATCATTTATTTTCAATTTGTGGTACCTTGCTATCATAAATCATGTTTTTATTGACGAATTGTGTAAATTAAATTTTATTATAATTATTCAATATTTATCGTAAAAATTGGTTTCACTCTAACATTTCCATACACATATGTATTTTGATTAGATTGCATACTTTTCTATTATGTAGTTGTGTACTGTATTCCCTTCTCTTCTGTCTTTCCCTAGTTTGCTTCTTCTTTCCCAAAAATCTAGTCTCTATTTTATAATAAATCCTGGAATCTTATAATAAATACATAAGTTTTGGATTAAAAACTGGTAGTCAGCCTAACAACAGCTAAATTGAATCAGCATGGTGCTGAGTGTGGATGGCCCACCTGAAGGAAGTCGCCAGCATAAAAAAGAGACATGGAGAGGAAGAGCGTGGCACTGCGGGTTCTCCTAAGTGGTGTTGTTGTTTGGAGCCATTGGTTCTTCTGGAGGAGCTTGTCATGCCAGCTTTCTGGATATGAATTTAGCCATTATCATCAGAGAAGCTTGGGACCTTAATGTTGAGAATGACTGAGGTTCACTTTGGGGGAGCTCTGGTCCTTATGTTGAGCATTGCTTCCTGGCTCCGGAGGGAAAGATGTGTACTGTTCAATCTCCAGGAGAAGCTTCTCACACTGGTTTGCTGATATGAACTTGGCTGTTCTCATTGTCAGGGGAGCTTGGGACTTCGCTGAGGATGGCTGTGGTAATTTTCAGGGGAGCCCTGGTCCTTATTTTGAGTGTCACTTCTTGGCTCCAGTACAGAACCCTCAGCCTTATGGCGTGGATCCTTCACCTCGCTGGCAGAGACTTTCTGGCTTCCGTTGCTGACCTTTGGGTCTTCCCAGTGCAGATTCATGAAATAGACTTGCATGAGTCATTGTCGAGGCTCTAGGCTTTCAGCTGAACTCATGCAGGTTATTGCCATGGGATCTGGGCCCTTGGCTGGATTTTCTAGGTCTTTAATGTTGTGAACAGGTTTCCTGCACTTTCTTGTATTTAACTCTTGGGTAACCAGTATATATAATACTGTAAATTACGTGTCCCATATGTAATTATTCTCCTTGCAATCCCTGACTACAACAACATAGTAATAAATCTTAGTAACCGAAACTGTTGTCACTTATTTCTTTTCAAGACTGAGTTGTCTATTCTTGGCTATCTGCTCTTCTGAATAGATTTTCTGTCTTTTTTTCCTAATGTCATTTGCCAAGCTCATGAAAATACAAGTAAGAATTTGGATTTTTATTACACATAAGAAATTATCATCACTGAGATGAGTTCAGCTACAACTGCCTTATATCTTTGCTAATGACTTAAATATATTAAATAACATTATATTAAATAGCATTAATTACAGTTTTTTCAGAGAGGTCTTGATCATCATTTGCATTAGATCTATATGTTATTTTTTGTTTTTAATGTTTTATATTTAAAAATCATGTTTTCTAACAGTTGCAAAAATAACAGATTCTTTTAAAATAAACTTTTACATAGTCACCGAGCCACATTTTTATTTTTCTATTACCCTTTCTGGTTTACTTTATATGGATAAAAATTAAGAATTATTAATTTTTTTTCTTCACTTATAATCTTTATTCCTTTCCTACTTGTGGTAGTTAGGAAGAATGTCCACATGATTGGTTTTGATATCTGCCCAGGGGATTGATGGAGCATACTTCTGCATGTTTTGGATGGGTCACAAAGATGGGACTCTAGGTATTATACATAGGTCCTGGCCCATTTTCTCACTGTTACTGTTCCATTGCTATGCTTCCTGGTCACCATGAACCAAGCATCTTTGTTCTCCCATGATGTTTCTGCCTTTTGCAGAAGACCACAGATTGAATCCTCCAACACTGTGAACTAAATTAAACTTCCCCTCTTTTAACTGGTAGATGTCAAGTATTATGTCTCAGTGACAAAACAGCTAACTTATATGGCAAATTGCTACCAGGGAAGTGGCGCTATAACTGTGATTTTGCCTGACCGAATGGTTAGGAAGAATTTGGAATGGCCATGCAGGAGGTATTTGAAAAAATTTGGAGGACCAAGGCTAGAGTAACCCTAGAATGCTGTAAGTGGAGCTTGGTGGATCATCCTAGTCAGAGTTTAGAGGAACATATTACCATTAGAAATGCAAACAGGAAAGATCAGGCTCCAGATGTTTCAGTTGAGAATGAGGACACCACTGGCAATTTGACTAGAAGCCATGAGTTGTGCATTTTGGGAGAAAGCTTGTCTACATTGTCCTAGGCTTTCCAGAAGACTGAGATTAAGGGTAGTGGACTAACTGATCTGGCAGAGGAGATTTCAAAGCACCTCAATGTTCTGGCATTGGCTGCTTTTAGACAGATTGATAGTATGAATTCGGGGGGGGAACAGAGCAGAACATTTTGAAAGACATAAATTTTGGTCCAAATGAAACCATATGTAAGGTTGAGGGGCCAAAGTAAGCGTGTTTATTGAGCAATTTAGTGCCATTAAAAAGAAAATAATTGCTTTGAAAATGGACAGGAAGAGAGATGACCTGAGGGAACCTCAGCAATCTGCAAGACCCCATCCCTCACATATTCAAGGGTGCAAGATTCTAAATCTTCCACACAAGGAGGCAATTCCTGGGACCCTGCTTGAGAACAGTCTCTTAGAAAATTAATTCCCTGGGATTCCATGGACTCTATCACTCAGTGACTCAAATCCTGAAGAGACATGATACAAAGTGGCCTGTCTACTGCTCCAAATGAAAGCAAACTTTGGTTTGTTCACATGATGATGATTTTAACATCATGAAGAATGCAAGAAATAGTGGGTAAAGGAAGTTTCCATTCAGATTTCAAAGGAAAGCCTAGGAGGTCAAGCAAGGAGTCACTGAGATAACTCCTTGTGAAACTGTGGGAATGAAGTGGATAGTGCTATAAAGATACCAGTAAACTGGATATGCCAACCCTATCAGTGCACAGATCCACCAAACAACCACCCTTAATCCAAGCACTCTTAATACCAGCATTGTACTATGAATAAATCCCACTCTCTAGATTCAGCCACCTCTGAAAAAGCTCTGTGACTGCATGAGACCTTGGGGGGACATTTAGACACAAACCATAACATTCCACCCCTGGCCCACCAAAGACTCATGCACATCCCTTTATGCAAAGGGCATTTAGTCCATCTCCAAGAGTTGCCAAAGTCCAAACAGTTTCAGCATTGTGGAAAAGTCCAAGTCCAAAGTCTCCTTTGAGATTTAAAGTAAACTCTTAGCTGTGAGCCTCTGTGCAAATGAAAAGAAAGTTAAGCATTTCCAACATACCACTGCACAACACATACATTTCCATTCCTAAAGTTACCAACAGGGGGATACAAAGGAATGAGACCAAGTCCAAAATCCAGCAGGGAAAATATTAAGTCCATGTGTATCATCCAAGGCAATCTGTGGTAAGATGTGAACTCCAAAGGGTTTGAGCGCCTCCACCCCTATGGCACTGCCAGTGATTGTAGCTCCTGTGGGTTCTCTCTTCAGCCCACTCTTCTCCTTCCTTGCAGTTTTTCTTTCCAAACTTCAGGGGTCTCCACTGTGCCTTTGGCTTCCCACAGCTTCACATTACCGTTTCAAGGGCACACTGCTAGACTTTCTTCTGAAATTTAGTTGGAAACCTTCCTGACCTCACAACTCTTCCATTTTGCATGTTCCTAAAACCAGTTCCACATGAATGATGCCAAGGTGTGTTGCCAGCAGAAGCAGTAGCCAAAGTTCCCCATCTCTTGGCTGTAGAGGTTGAATGCCTGAATTGCTGAGCACTCTGAATCCAGTTACAAGGAACAAATTCTCTAGGCCACTACTATTCTACAACATGGTGCTTTGGGGCTTTTTTTTTCTTTTTTTTACAAAGCAATGTCTTTCACTGTTTCAATTTTGAGGTTGCAAAAGGTGGAGTCCTGCTGCTTCTTGTGATACCCTCAGGACATCATTTCTATTTTCCTGTTTCTTCTCAGAAATGAGATCTCCTCTGCTTTATCTTTGCTGTCCAGAGTTTTACTGAACTCACTTTCTGACCAAACTCCCAAAGTTTTAAATTATCCTGCAGGACTCTTTGCACTTGAGTCTCAGCATAAATCTGGCTAAAAGCCCCCAACAGTAGTTGTGCCACCACTTCAACATTATACTTCCTTGAAATTTCTTCTGCCAGCTTAATTAGTCTATCACTCTTAATCTTAGTCTCAGACAAAATCTCTGGACATGAGCAAAATGCAGACAAACTTTCTTCAAAGTCACAACACACATTATCTGGAGTCCAGGAGTCAATGAAGTTCTTCTTCCCAGAAGAAACTTTCTGAGCCTGATCTTTGCCAGAATTCTGGTCTTTTGAGTTCTGACCAGAATCTCCACATGAGATACTCTAAGGCATTACAGGTCTGCTTTTCCAGTCAGCATCTGCAAACCCTTCCAAATTCTTCCCATGGGGCATTCCCAAAGGCTCTTGCACCACACGATCAGGTGTAAGCACAGCAATAATCTCACTCCTAGTACTAAATCCTCTTAGTTACCTTTCTCATTGCTGAATAAATGCCTGACAACCAAAGTTAAGGGGGGAAAGATTTATTTAGCTCACAATTTTTAGAGGTTTCAGTTCATAATTGTCTGTCTCCAGGTAGAGTAGCATATGGCAGAGGAACAAGAGTTCATGGTGATAACAAACAGCAAAAATAATTAAGCAGACAGAAAGAGAGAAAGAGAGAGACAGAGAGACAGAGACAGAGAAACAGATAAGAGAAGGAGAGAACGCTCTTTCTGACCCATGTATTGTATCCAGTCTACCAGGATTAGGGTGGTGTCAATTCAATCAGTGGACTGACTCACTAGTGACCCACCATTAATCCCACATCCTTAATCCCAGCACCATTAAGCCTAGCATTGCACTATGAATCAATCCTGCACTCTTGATTCAGTCACATCTGAAATAATTCTATGATCACATGAGGCTTTGGGGGGACATCTAGACACAAATCATAACAACAATCAATTAGTTGAAGGTGAGGAAAGAACAGACTGACCTCCTTCCACTTTAAAAGAAAACATTCTGTTGGTAGAGAGCATTAGGACTTGAACTGTCATCAGTTCTTGCTTGGCTTTCCAGCCTGATCAGCTCACCCTATAAATTTTAGACTTGACTGCTTCTGTAATTGCATAAGCCAGTGTATGAGTCAATTCATCTATCAATATAATGTGTTTTTATGTAAATATTTATATATTTATGAATTTATATATTTATAGATAGACAGTAGACAGATATGCACACACCTATCCTTTGGTTTTATTTCTCTGGAGAACCTAGCACAGCTTTCATACTGAAGACATCAGTTTGATTACTTTCCCTGCTGTTTAAATCAAAAGTTTCACACATCATTACACCTAACATGTTATAACTGCCCTGCATACACACAGAAATACATAAATTTCCTTTTCAAAACAGAAGGCGGGTGTTCTTTGGGTGATGTTTACTCCAAACATTTCATAACTTGAACATAGGTTAAATAATACTTAAGAACGTACATTAAGTCCTTCAACATTATATTACATTCAAAGTATATAAGTAGATCACTAGTTTCTGTAAATCATCACAGGATCATAGCTGGTATTTAGAACAACATTTTTGACGTCTCGTTCTGTGTTCTCTTGGTCTTCAGCAAGCAACTGAGCATGTCTTGGTTCTTTCCTTTGTGGGGAGACCCATATCTTCATTCCTGAAGGTTTTGGATAATTTGTCAAACTGCCAATATTGGGTTGTTGTATTTTTCCATTGGCTTTAATACTACAAGGCATGCTAATACTAGGAAGCATCCTAAGAGATCTTTTGCACTCCAAATATATTCTTCCTTTCCTCCATTGTGGAGTACTAGTTCAATTTCAACTTGATAGTCTGGGTTCATCATCCTTGCCAACACTGTAACTTCCTTTTTAGCTTATTTCCTCAGAGCCATGAAGAGACCAAAATGACCAAGGAGAAGTCTTAGTTTCTAATTCAATGGTATCATTGTTGTGCTACCGGTACAAGCCATACCCACTCTGGAACTAAGTCTTCTAAGCCAGCAGAGCACAAGGTCGTGAGAACAGGAAGCAAAGATTTTACTAGTGGATCACTAGAGGTAATGGTGAGAGTTACCATTCTCACTTCCAACACCCGAATTCTGGACCTGTGACTCCTGGTTATGGGAGACACAGTTGCATACAGTAGATGCTGATTCAAAGCATACACAGCATTTTGAAGAACATTGGCCCTCCCCTGCAATCTATTGCCACCTATCTGGTGCTGTAACTGAGTCTTCAAAAGACCATTCCAATTTTCTGTCAGTCCAGATGCATCTAGTTTGCTTCTAGATTGTGAGGGACATGGAAAGACCAGTGAATTCCATGAGCATGAGTCCATTGTCCCACTTTTTTTTTTTTTTTTTGCCACAAAATGTGTTCCTTGGTCAGAGACAATGCTGTGTAGAATTTCATGATTGTGAGTAAGGCATTCTGTTAGCTCATGGATGGTGGTTTTGGCAGAAGCATTATGTGCAGAGAAGGCAAATCCAGGTCCAGGAAAAGTGTTTATGTCAGTAAAGAAAACATGCTGTCCTTTCCATAATGGAATCATTCCAATAAAATCAAACTTCCAAGTAGCAGGCTGATCACCCAAGAGGATGGTGAGACATCCAGGACTCAGTGATGGTCTTTGCTGTTGGAATATTAGGCACTCAGCAGTGGCTTTAGCCAGATGACCCTTGGTGAATGGGGAGTCTGTGCTGTTGAGCCCATGCATAACCTTCCCTGCTATCTATGGCCATTCTGTTTATGAGCCCACTGGGAAATGACAAGGGAGGCTGAAGAAAGATGTTGACCACTATCAACAGAATGGGTCATCTTATTCACTTGATTTTCAATGTCCTCCTTCACTAATGTCAGTTTTCAGTGGGTGCTTATGTGGGATACAAATATTTTTACATCCTATGCCCATATGGAGAGGTATACTCACATACCTCTTCCTCAAATATCTTTGTCACCATTTTCTAGTTATGTTCCTTCCAATTTCCTGACCATCTGCTACAGCCTTTGAATTAGTACACAGTCACGCATGTGACCATTTCTCCTTCTAGGCAAAATGTGCTACCAGGTGCACTGTCTGAAATTCTGCCCACTGCAAAGATTTCCCTTCATCACTGTCCTTCAGGGATATCCCAGAAAGGGGCTATAGTGCCACAGCTGTTCACTCATGGGTGGTAACTGCACAATTAGCAGAACCATCTTGAACCAGGTCCTGGCCTTCTCTTGCTCTGACAGCTGATCATGTGGTATAACTCATTAGACCACAGGGACATACTATAAAATACAAGGCACTGTAGTGAGAGTAGGAGCCATGGGCATCTGAGCAACTTCTTCATGTAACATGCTTGTAACTTCTGGACCTACTGTGGCTCAGTCATGTACACACAATTTCCATTTAATGACAGACTGTTGCTGTGCATGTCTAAACTTACTACTTGGTGGATAATATAATACCCAGCTCAGGTTGCACAGTAGCCTGGAATTCCATGGGCAATTTCCATTAAGGCTCAAAAGCAGGCCAAGAGCTGTTTTTCAAAAGGAGAGTAGTTGTCTGCAGATGATGGCAGTGTCTTGCTCCAAAATTCAAAGATCTTCTGCTGTGATTCACCTATAGGGGCCTGCCAGAGACTCCAAATAGCATCTCTATTTGCACTGACACTTCAAGTGTCATTGGATTGGAGCTGCTGCATCATATGGCCCCAGTGGCAGCACAGCCTACACACCAGCCTGGACCTGTTGCATAGCCTTTTCTTGTTCTGAGCCCCACTCAAAACTAGCAGTTTCTCAGTCACTCCGTAAATGGCCTGGAGTAAAACACCTAAGTGAGGAATGTGTTGCCTCCAGAATCCAAATAGGCCCACTAGGCATTGTCTCATTCTTTTGGTTGCAGGGGGATCCAGATGCAATAACAGCTTATCTTTTACTTTAAAAGGGATATCTCTTCATGCCCCACATCACTGCATTATTAGAAATTTCACTGAGGTACAAGGACCTCAATTTTAGTTGGATTTATTTCCCATCCTTTAGCTATTAAATGCTTCACTAACAAACCCAGAGTAATTTCTATCTACCCTGTTCACACTTGGTCCAATCAGCATAATATCATCAACCTGTGTGACACCCCGTGGGAGAGAAAGGCAATCATGAACCCTGTCAACTAAGTTATGACACAGGGCTGGATAGTTAACATACCCTGAGATAGGATAGTGAAGGTGTATTGCTGGCCTCGTCAGCTGAGAAAGCAAATTGTTTCTGATAGGTGTCTTATAGATAGGTATGGTGAAGACGGTATTTCTCAGGTCAGTAGCTACATGTCAAACATCAAGAGATGTGCTAACTTACTCAAACAAGCAAACCACATCTGGTATAAGCAGCTGTAATTACAGTCACCACTTGATTTAGTTCACAGTAATCCACTGTCATTCTCCAAGACCCACCCATCTTCCACACAGACCAAATGGAAGAATTAAATGGAGATGTGGTGGGAAACACCACCCCTGCATCCTTTAAGTCTCTGATAATGATACTCATCTCTGCAATCCTTCCAGAGATGTGATGCTGTTTCAGAATTACTATTTAACCATGCAAAGGCAACTCTAACACCTTCCATTTGGCCTTTCAAATCATAATAGACCTCACACTACAGGTTAAGGAATCAATGTGAGGATTCTGCTAAGAGTTAAGTACATCTATCCTAAGTATGAGTTCTGGAACAAGGGAAATGACTACAGAATGGATTTGAGGAAATACTGGAAGCACTGGGAGTTGGACCTTTGCTAAAACTCCATTGATCATAAGACCACCATCACCACTTACTCGTATTGGAGGGCCACATGACGTTTTGGATCCATTGGAATCAGTGTTACAGCAGTCTCTCAAATGTCTGAATATTTCCCTTCCCTCAATGTACAGTTACTCTAGTAAAAGGCCTCAGGTCACTTTGGGGAGAATGGGAGAGAGACTGACCACATTTTCTGGTGGTGTACCAGGTCCTTCCTCAGGAACACTCAGCCCTCACTTCATTCAAGGGACTCCGAGTCTGTGAACTGGTTCAATCTGGGAACTGACTGAGGGGTCATGATTTCCTGTTACTATCATTCGAAGTAGATTTCTATTCATCGCCCCTTAAGTTTTTTGATTATATAAATCTAGTAAAAATCTTGTAGACTTCCTCTCTATTTCACTTTTGGAAACAAAGAGAAAGGCAATGGCAAGTATTAAAGCAGGGAATTTCCTCATATGAACAAGGTAAGGAAGAAAACACATACACAGTGGGGTAAAGGACGAGCAGGAACATTGCAACTTGGAAAAACAGAGTTTTATGAAGAAAGAATCGATATTCCAGAATGTTGTGGAAAGGTATGAAAGAATGAGAAAGAGTCTATTGTGTGGGTCATAACATTTATTTAGTTTCCAAGATAGCCAGGTGAATTCTAAATAACTGTAAAATATCATATACCTAATACGACATCTATTTAGAGGACTCAACTTTTTGAAATAAATCTTCATTCAGCAAATATGCCCATACCAGAAATAAGATTATGCTACTTTGGAGTAAAGACTCAGGCTTATAAGAATCATTTTTACATTCTAACTTCTCACAAAAGCTATTTCTTTGCATTAATGAGATTGGCAGTCTTGTTTCCCCCTTACAAGAAATACCTAGTTTATCTCTAGGGTAACCACACATAGGTTAAGTGGAGGCTGTTTCTTTCAAAAAGCTTTACCTGGTCCTCTTCTGCATTCACAGTACAGTGGTCTTGATTCAAATTAGATGGAATTTAAGTATCCCTTCCCCCAGATTGAAACAGTTTATTGTCTACTTTTTGTATGCAGAATTTAGCAGTTTCTTCCACATAGTAAGTAATAAATACTTTTTGAGTACACAAAAATTGGTTATTGTCAAGTCTCTTGGCAATGAGACTTAAAAGATAATGCCAATGTTATATTTTGATTTTAGTTTGGGGCACTGAACTTATAGAAATGAAATTTATAGTACAGAATACATATTTAAAAGTGGCACAAAGTGTGAACTGATAGAGGGTTATAGAATAAATTTAATAAAATTTGATTTTGGTTATGAGGGAAGCCAATTTCAAAGTTAATCTTAGAAAATTCAGTGGCACAGAACAGAGGTGCATATGGGTGTCTGCAGCCTTGAAAACTAAGAAGCGCATCGAAGGCAGGAGAATACAGAGCAGAGGGAGAATAAAGCCAGTTTCTAGAAGGAAGAACTGTACAGAGGAAAGCAAGCCAATCTATTTAAAGGGACTAAACAGGACCTGTTTGCTGGTACAACAGAGGCCAAGATCATTTTGAGATGGACCACTGGGGAAGCCAGGCTGAAGAGTTTGGGTTTAATATGGCAGACACCAGGGTACTCTTCCCTAAGGGTCCTGAAGTAGAAATGACATGATGAAAATGGTGCTTGAGAAAGATTACTCCTGCAGCAGGGGGTCAGTAACTTAATACCATAAAGGTGAGCGCTGAACATTTGCATGTAGCATATTCACCAAAACATTACACTTTGCCACCCTGAAAAGCCTCTGTGATTACAAAAGACTATTTTTGAAAGGCCCTACACTCTTGGTGGCATATTTCATTTCAGCTCTTTGCCAAGGGATTTCTTTTTCCTTTCTTTTCTCTTATCTTTGTGCTTTAACAAATGCCCTGCCACTGGCAAAGATGGAGAACACAATCATTTGTTTTATGCTGCCTGTGGGAGATCGATGAAAACGGTTGCATCTTAAGTTACTTCTCTGTGTTTGCTTGACAGTGACTTCAGCTCTGCCAGGGGCATTAACCTTAGGGGTGAGGAAACAAGTCTTACTTCATGCTCTCTCACTTCAGAGCTTCTCCTCAGCAGGGAAAAGGCAAATCATATACATTATTTGAAGCAATTTTGTGAGTTATCCACTGTGTACTGACCTACAATCAAATGAACTTTGCTTAAAACCCTCGAATGGATTTTTAACTGCTGCTCTGGAGCAAGGGGAAACACGTTCAGGTAGCTACCTTCTCAAAAGCAAAGTTCTCTTAAAAATTTCTCCCAATGCCCAAGAAGCATGCTGATGTTTAACCTCAAATTAACTTGTGCTTGGTTGAAAAAACAGAGCAAAATTTCATTTCCTTTTTAAAAGGTATGTGCCAAATGTACACAAGCAGTAAATGTGAGGAAGAGTCCTTCACATTTCTTTAATTATATGTCATGGATTTAATCATATTCTATGTCTGCCTTACTGAATCTTAAAAATAATTTAAACCTGAAATATTTTAAGAAAGTCACATCTTAATTGGAGATTAGGTTTCTAGATTGTAAATCAAACTATATAATTCTGCTTTATTGAAAGTTTGCATGGTCAAAAATTCATGAATGAATTTTGTGAATTTAATTATGAATCAAAATTTTACAAGTAAATTTTAATTTATTATTAACTTTAATTTTCATCCTATTTTACTTTTGCAAAGCAATGTTTTAATACTGGTTGGGATTTTACCACTGTATCATTCTATAGTCTCATCTCAGTCTGGTTTTCTCTTTATAAAAAATGTATCAAATGAGTTGAAAACAATTTTATTGAAATTTATAAAAACTTACCACCAGTTTGAGGATGGAGACATCTTTGGATGTCACACTATAGGACAGAATATCAGGCCCACTGGAGGTGGCATAGCTCTTTCACAGCAAGGCATTTCTGGGCAACGTGTCAGAAGCTGTCAGTTTTAGAGGGTGTATGTTGAGTGGGGCTTGGCAGGCAGAAGATGAAGAAGGAAATAGGGAGGACAGAGAAAGTGACAACTGTGTAATTCAGAATTTGATTGCTTTTCCACATTGTCACAAGTAAATCTCATGATCACCTGAACAGCTGACTAAAGCTGTGGATAAATGAAGACTAAAAAGTGCAGGGAGATTATGTTCCGGTAGAAGAATTCAAGACTATTAGTGCCAGAAGGTGTTTATTTATGCCTGGGTTCTTCTGGCCATAATTGTATGAACTGACATAGAATCTAGAAAATCACAATAATAGGCAACAATAGTGCTTACCTTTCATCATATATTAGCCTAGTTGCTTCACAAGGGATATAATCCAATTATCACAGCCAACTCACGAGGTAGGTGTTTTTTAACATCAGTTTTTTTCATACAAACAAATTGGCATTCAGAGAAGTTAAGTAATTTGTTCTAAGACAAAACCTTTTGATATAACATCGTTGGATGTGAAACCAAATGTATTATAAGAGTAGCATGTAAATTATCAAAATAATTATACTTCGTGTTTGCAACTTATTGACAAGGGAAAAAGAAACAAGAAGTTTTGATATAGTACAGTGACATTTAATAGATATGTTCAAACATATACATGTATTCTTATAAAGTGATAAAACTCTTAACTGAATTATTTTCTATTCATGGGAATAAAGTAGAACTACTAAGCAATAAACCTGGATATTAAAGAAAGGATACTTTTTGGCAAGTGTTTGTAGAACTGGCCTGGTTTCTCTTTGCTACTTTTAGTAAAATGTGAGAGGAAATAGACACATTGAGGAAGGAAACACTTAGCAGAACGGTACCAGAACTTGATGATTCATAAAATTATCAGTCTCTCCTAAGAGCGTGATCTGAAACTAGAGCCATGTTATGGGGGCACAAACTTCTGTCAGAAAGATGAGCTGTGTAACTCATGGGGTCAGTTAACTCCTAGAGCAGAAATTCTGCCAGCTTGGATTGACGAAAATAGAAATGGGATGAAACAAAAGCTGCTGGGTTTCTAGGAGTCCATATGTATAAAACTAGATGCTGGAGATGCTCTGATGATGACATGTGTTTATTCTTTAAGAAAAGACATAAACGTCTGTAAGACTGACTCAGAGTCTCCCAGGTGTGGCGTTATTACTGCCGGACCAGAGTGACTAACAGGGTGCCGGGCAACCTTCCAGTTCAGATAGGGAAGAGTTACCAACCAGGATCCAAGGGAAGAAGACATCTATCAAAACTCAGTGGAAAAATGGGAAACATGGATAAAGCTGTAATTTAAGAAGATATTCAGCTGGGTATGGGGCTGCATACCTGTAATTCCAGCACTTGGGAATCTGTGGCAGGAGGAATGCCATGAGTTCAAGGCCAGCCTGTACTACCTTGCAAGACCTTATCTCAAAAAGAAAAAAAAAAAAAAGATATTCAAATGGCAAATATAAATATGGGACAATTTGTCAGTAGTTTGTCTTCCTCTCTGATGCACTTTTAAACTGCATTTTTCAATAGTTTGGGTGCTTTGTACAATTCACATGATTAGATTCTGTAATCGATGGGGTGAGAATGATGCATGCTTTCTTTTTCCCGATTGGTTGTTTAGACATAGAATACCTATTAGAAAACTCCAAGGACTTAAATGATTTGGCTGTACATGTTTAGATCACAGATGTTTAAAGGAGTTTAGGTCCCTAAAAATTAATATGCAACATAACCTTCTTTCTTCACAGTGATCTAAAATAACCTGGGCATTAGAAAGAAACTACACCTTGACTGTAGTAAGTAACTGAAATTTGGGAATGGTTTGTTATAAAAGTGTATGATCAGTAAAGGAATACAATACTTCTATGTATATTAAATTCTAAATCAATGTGTCATTGTTTAGATGAGATTAGTCCTAAAGAGAATTGCATAGCAAGCCTAAGGTGAAATTAATTCTGATTTTCTGATTTTACTTTTCAAATCTATTTCTGGTATGCATTGACTCCTCTAATTTCAGTGACACTGAAGAATAGGAAGGAGACCTGGAGAGTACACAGGGCAGTAAGGGTGCTATCAGTACTTTCAATTAGAAACAACGTTGATTTTACAGATGTTAAGGATCAATAGTTTTAAAATTACTCGTCAAGCTTGAATAAACAGAAGAGGCAAAATTGTCAAGGTTACATGAGCGAGCAGCAAGACATACATTTAAAGTTATTTAAATATTTATTTTCTACAACCTAATTTTAAAAGGCTTTGTTTGTCTTTCTTGAGCAGGCTAGAATTTGATTTTTATTACCCCTGAAAAATGCTAATTTCAATAATTACTACTGAGTTCTGTAACTGTTCTTTCAAAGGATTGTGACATTCATTGATGTGTGTGTGTGTGTGTGTGTGTGTGTGTGTGTGTTATTCCTAGTAACTTGCTTGTAGTTTCTCATTTTTTACAGGAAAACACTTTTTAAATGTTGAATCTTTACTCTTTGCAGTTTATTTTTTCCTAGCTGATACATTGCATCACACTACAGTTCCAATAGTGAGGTGATGAACTAATGTGAAAGGTTATTTGTCAGTCATCCATGCCCTATGGTGACAGATTCTGAACCATTTAGGCCTTTAATTTCCTGATGACTAGATGTGCAACAGAGAGCAGCTTGAGATACGGTTTGGAATTTCTCCAGAGAATTTCCCTGTAGAAGTCAGTCCAGGCATTCAGAGGAGTAAGTGTTTTCGCAGAGAGAACACTGACTCTTCGGTGAGACTCAAGGTATGCTGCCATTTATGTGAATGCAAACCCAGGACACATTAGTCTCTCAGGTCTACTCACTGTCTTATCTATGAGATTGTGATAATAATTTAGAAATATTGGGGAATTAATACTAATGGATTTTTAAAAAATAAAACTTTTCTTTTAAATATAAGATTTGTAGAGGAAAGACTGGGTTTTCAGAGGAGGTTCCTTTAGCCCTTTTGCAGACCTCCCTCCTGTCCTATAGCCAAGAAGCTTCCAGATCTGAGGTATGGGACTATGACATAAATCATGCAGCGAGGCTCAATCCAGGTCACTAACAAGATTGAGAACTGAGTCATAACTACCATCGATCTAGCCTAAATGTTGTATTTTACTTGATATGCATAATTTAAATGCATGTTCAGTATATAAGTTGGAATTACTTTAATAACAAGTTAAATCTCAATGTCTTGCTGTATCAGGTATAAGTAACCTTCTGCTTAGAATGTCAGTTGTATCAAATGAAGTATACTTTGTATATTCTTATTAACTGACTGTTGCTAGACACAGAAGGTTTCTTACTGGACTTACAACAGCAATGCAATTGACCCCAATTTTTGATGGATAATGTGCATTCTACTAAAGTCAGCAGAAGAAGACCAAAGGAAGAAATAATGTGACATATTTTCAATGTGGAAAATTCTCGTCCATTGCTGTGGGTTTCATCCAAGAAATATTATTCTCAATATTTAAAGTAAAAACTGTCACGGGGTAACTAAATCTAGATTTTTGAAATAACAATAATTAAAGAAGTTGTGATTGAACTGGTGTGGATACTGCCTGACCAAAAGAGAATTTGGCAATAATTACTAAAATTTCAAATTGTTACGTTCTTTGGCTAAAAGGAATCTCTCTTACCAAATTATTAACACTTGTGCACAAAGATATTTGCACAAGAATGTAACAATGTATAATCATCACTAAATATAAAGAAGTGTATACCCTTTATATGCTTATCAAGTGATAAAGTAAAGACAATCATTGGATAGCTACCTTATGGAATGTTACTTAGCTATTTGAAAGCAATAAGATAGATGTATATGTTCTTCTATGATACATTTTGCATAATCTATTATGAAGTATAAAAAACAAAATCCAATATGAACACAGGTGTATAGTTTTATCTTGCATATAAACATGTCTAAAATGTGTATATATTCCATATATATGTAACATTCATGGTAATTGCCTCTTTTCTTTTAATTCTATACATGTTTTGAAACTTTTACAGCAACATATGTCATACATATAAGTTTAAGAAGAAAAAGAAAAATCCAAGCAAAAAAGCAAAGAAAGAATCTATTTGATAATATTAATTTTTAAGGTAATTAACTTTTAATTTAGCCCGTATATCATTATATATTTATGAGCAACTGCTAAATCCAAGATGCTGCCTAAACAATGGTAAACATGCGAAACAAGTTTCTTTTTCGTGAACTTGTATGTGGTACCTTAGTTTGGTTTTGAATTTTTCCTTGGCCTGGAAGGACTTCTTCCAGTGTAGTCTCAATCCTTTTACATTTTATAATCTAATTTATCTCTAAAATTGCCATTAATTGAAATTGTTTATCAAAATGATGTCTATAGAAATTTCTCTTTGGATTTTCTTCAAACTTCTCTAAATTATTTCTGATAAATATACCCTTGACTCTATTATCTTCTATTTAGTCCCTTTTTCCCAAGCATCATGATTCAAATGCTTCCAAAATATTGATCTCTAACCATTACCTTATACAAAGCCTATGGATATTTATCCAGCTACTTATTAGTAAACATTTAACTATACCATATCTATCTTAAACACATATTCAAACCAAACTTTTCATCTTTATCAAAAATACTCCTTTTGCTTTTCTTATATTTATTATACATTATATCTACCAACCTCAGGATCAAAACTCAGGATCGTCTTTAGCATCCTCCTCGAGTCTAAAAGCCTTGCAGTATTCAAGTCTTCCAGCTCTACCCATGAAAACGTTCATGCCACAACCTTCACCTTTTGCCAATGCTGTTCTCTAGTCAAGTCTCAGTAGGTTCACTGCTGGTCTTGGGAAACCTCTTCTCAATCACTTTTCTGTTTGCCAGTATTTCTCCTCTGACATCATTCTTCCATTCACATATGCAACAATAAAAAATAAAAACTCTTATTAAGTAACTGGCGTTTTTTGGGGGGCCAGATTTAGCTATGGAAAAATAATATACAAATGAATTATAAACTTTAACTTTTCAGAAACCTGATCATGTTCATTTCCCTTTGTCAGAACTTTAATGATTTACTGATTTTTCTAAATGTAGAGTTAGAAATTGTGCATATGCTAAGTGATTTTAAATTTTTTGTTATCCCTTCCCAAATTACCCCATAATCCTAATTAAAATGATAATGAAAACCAACACTTTTTAAATTCAACATTTTGATACATGGGCTTTTGATCATGTAATATAAAGAATGGCATTAGCCAGTTATTAAATTAGAATATAACAAGCATCTTTAAATGAGGGCTTTGATAGATTTTTGATCGTTTCTTTTTTATGCCCTTTTCATCTAGTATGAAAACTTTTTAATGAAGATTCACATTTCACAAATGAAACTCTACATCCACATTTCTCCAGTCAGATATAAAAGAGATTTTTTTTTCACTTTTAAAAATGTATAACCAATAGAAAAAAAAGCCATAATATTTTGCTGCTATCGCGTGACCTTTAAAACATTGGACTCTCAAAGTTTGCTAAATAGAAGAGCTTCTTTCATGCAATTCAGCCTAAATTTAAATTCTGATTCAACTTGCTAGTTATAAATGATGAAACAAAAGAATTTCTAGCAGAAAGCTTCATCCTGTGTCTCTCTCTGAGCACCTCTATAAAGCAGGAACTGTGAGAGAATTATTTGGGGGAGCTGCTTCTCAGCATAGCTACTGCATATATTGTGTTGCTGTTCAATAGATTTTCAAAATACATGCTCCTTGTTGCAGCAAGTGACTCAGTGACTGTGTCCTGAACCTCTGTGATGGAAGAAGGTCACAAAGAGAAAGAAGAGATTCTTCAGACACCTGAAATTTTGAGGTCAGAGAGCAGGACTTGGTTAAGTATTTACAAAGAAACAATATTTTTTATGACCCAAATGGATATGAGGCAGAAAGATAAAAAGTTTCCTTTGAGATTGGATGTGATGCCATGATTAGTAGCTTTGGAGGGAGACAAAGCTGAAACAAGGTGATAAATTTGAACTATAAACATATTACATAATCTCTGGAAACTTCCACTTTTTAAAGTGTAAAATAGATAAGAGTAGGTCAAATAAGCAGAGACTTTATGATCAGAGGATATGATAAGCCATATAAAGTGATTTCTTTGATAAATCACTCTAAAACCATTAGTGCTATAATGATTTAAAACTGAGAACCTAAGCACCCAGCAGTACAAACTGCATAAAGGAAACTGACTTCATTCCTCGATTTTAAGAACTGATATCATTTGTCTAAGAGTAACTCCTATTGAAAAATCCATTGCTGGCCAATGATACATAAAGTGATGCTAGCTGGAAACTCCTGAGAGTGATGTTCCTCATTCATTTTTTTTAATTGCTACATGTTTGCAGTACGTAATGTTTCCATTCCCTGTGGAGTTGGTGCATGCACATAACATATTTTAATTCCTTTCTTCATCTTCTTCCCTCTTCTCCCTCTTCCTGCATCTCTTGATGACTTTCCCATTTGAGAAAGTTCTATGTCCCCGTTCCCTATTATTTATCTTTTATTTTGCTGTTTATTTGCCCTTTGAGTTCCTCATGTAAGAGAAAGCATGTGATATTTAAGCTCATGTCTAATTTATTTCACGCTACATTATGGTCTCAAGGTGCATTCATTTTCCTACAAATGACTCAAGTTTTTCTTTCTGTGAAAATATCATTTTTTAAAATCCAGTCATCTACTGATGGACAGATAGGCTACTTCTACAATTTAGCTAACATCATATTACAGTGATACATGTATATCCATGTTTATAGCAACAAAATTCATTATAGATATTTCTCATTCTTAAGGGAGAATTTTAGGAAATTCCCTTTTTATATTCATGCTGAGATCGCAGGAACCTATTACTTTGCTAGTGGCAGCCCATTTGACCACGATGAGGAATCATTTGAAGAACCAGTTGTGAGAAACCATCATCTGAATGTATAGGTGCAAAACACACTGATCCTTGGCTTCTAGTAATGTGAGGCAATGTATTTCTTTATTATTTAAGCTACTTTGATGCTTTTTTATTTATTATTGCTGGATGAATTCTAACTCATCATATAACCTTTGTAGGGCATGAAAAGTGATTTATAGGCTAATAAACAGATTGATTTAATATTTTTAAAATTCTTGACATTTTAAATACATTTCCAATCTTCAAACAGGAGTAAAGGAAAAGTGTTCTTACCTTTCCAGTGAGGATCGTTACAGCAAGGAGGGAATCAGACAAAGAGATAAGGTGCACTGTATGCTACGTTGTGAATAAATGCTCTTAACAATTGTTCTGTGTCTCTAACCACTTACTATGGATACAGACTTCCCAGTTATTTGCCTGAGCAGTCCTGATATTTGTGACACCTAAATTTCTTAATACCTCATCTCTACATAATGTTTTCTTGATTTTTTTCTGCAGAAACAAAGAAGCAAATGACATTTTATCACTCTTCTAGTATAGCCTTATGCTTTTGATAGTGTTGGTTATCAGTTTTGCTGAATTACTCATTTATTTCTAGACCAGATTCTTAGTTTTAATTCTGAAGCTGTACATTTAGCTGCCTCCTGAATACTTTGTGATTAGATAGCTTAAATCTGGTGTCAAAAAGTCAGTATCATTTTTTGCAACCAGTGCCTAATTTTTCTTCTCTTATCCCATTCTTAATGAATGTTATTTTTATTTATTCAGTCTCTCAAGTTATTTACATACTTTTTGGACTTCTGATTGTCAACATCCTCCAAAGATGATCCAGTATTCCTCATTATATCAATTTAACATCTATTCTGGTATTTTTATTTCTTGCATTTCCACTGCTTCTATTTAAGTCAAGTTTTCATCATTTTGACTTATTTATCAAAATATGCCTCTAATTTATCAGATTATTTTTAGTTTCTTTTTCCTTGAATTTATTGCTTATACTACAGCCAGAACAATATTTTTAGACTTCCAATTAGTTATCATGATATTTTCTTCAAATGACTGCCTAATGAAAATTATCTAAATACTCACAGGTTTTATTGGATCTGTCTCTGGCTACTTTGCAACTTCAACCCTTACTGGCTATTATCATTCAAGTTTTACAACCTTGTATCCTGGGCTATGACTTTTTCTGATCTGGAAACTCTTATGCATCCGCACTACTTAATTGTTTGCCTTTTCTAAGTGGACCTTGAGCTCTTATTTATCTTAAATATGTAGCACATAGTGGAGTGAAGGCACCTGAATAAGTGAATAAATGAAAAACTATGATAAATTATAACAAAACTCACAGTCAACTACAAAATAAGAACAATTTGAGTATTGCTCAAACATTGATAAAACAAATTGAGAAAATAACCCTAAAATTTGCTTATCATTATCAGGAAAGGCTTCTGAAGAATTTACTTTCTCTTAATATCAAGATCTTGATTACAATTCAGATGTGTGTCTTGAAGAACATATTTTGGTTCTTTTACTAGATGCTTTTACATATAAAGGAATTTAAAGTTAATTAGTTGTGAGTATCTGGATCATGAAGTAGATAATTTATTATTTCTTCACAGACTCTTACTGTTTTCCTTCATAAGGAATTTAAAGAAAGTTTTAACTATAGATTTTAATGACTAAATGGGAGAATATGAATGACACTTGATTTTTTTTTGTACCAGGAATTGAACTCACAACCTCTCACCTGCCAGGCAGACGCTTAAGCCATTGAGCTAAATCCTCGTCCCCTATGACACTTGATTTTTTTTTTTTTTTTTTTTTTTTGCGGCACCGGGGATTGAACTCACAACCTCGTGCCTGCCAGAGCAGGCGCTTAAGGCACTGAGCCAAACTCCCAGCCCTAGGTTTTTGAGGCAGGGTCGCACTATGTAGCTCAGGCCCGCCTTGTGCTCGCGTTGTAGCCCAAGCCGGCCTTGAACTCACAAAGCTCCGCCTACCTCAGCCTACCGAGTGCTGGGATTAAAGGCGTGCGCCACCACGCCCGGCTGACACTTGATTTTTACAAATTATAAAATAGATTGATTTATCAAAGTGTACAACTAGGAAATTTTGCTTAAACAGCAACAGAAAGTGCAAAAAGCAGAAGGTGCAAGAAACCATGTTTGAGAAAGAACAGACCCTGTAAATGGAAAAGAAAACATGGTATCCAGATGCAGAAGAATAAAACCAGACTACCTTTTTCCCTCACCCTATATTAAAAAACATTTTAAATGTAGTCTTGTCCTAAGGATGAGACCTTAAACTATGAAGCTACTAGAAGAAAACATAGGGAAAACAATTGAAGATATCACTGTAGCAATTTTTTTAAATAAAGCACTAAAAGCAAAGAAAATTGGAGCAAAAATAGATAAATAGCCATACATTAAACTTAAAAAGCTTCCAAATGGAAAAAAGAAACAATAAATGCAGTGAAAAGACAACCTAGAAAGTGGGGTAAAATTTTACAGTTTGCCTGACAAGAGATTAACATTCAGAATATATAAAGAGTCAAAGACTCAATAATAAAAAGCAGATACTCTCACTTAAAAATGTTCAGTTGGTCTGAATAGATATTTTTCCAAAGAAGAAATATAAATGCTCAAGTGTATGAAAAAGCACTCAACACCAATCATCAGAAAAATGCAAATTAAAATGGTAATATGATCCCATCTCAGGCACTTTAGGGTGGCTATTATTAAAACAGTGAAAATGAATCTTGGCACGGATGTAGAGAAAAGAGCAGTCTTATACAGTATTGGTAGGGATACAAGTTAGCACAGTAATCATGGAAAACAGCAAAGAAATTCTTCAAAAAACCAAAAACTAGATCTACCATATGAATCCGCTACTCTATTTATGTGTATATTTCCAAATGAAAGGAAATAAGCTTACCAGGGAGGTACTTACACTCTAATAGTTACTGCAGCACTATTTGCAATAGGCAACATGCGGAATCAACCAAGGTCTCAATTCACAGATGAATAGATAAAGGAAGTGTGGCACATATACGCAATTGACTATCACTCAGCCATAAAAAGAATGAAATCCTGTCATTTGTGACACTATTGAAGAAGCCAGATATAGAAAGATAAACACTGCATGGACTCATATGTTGAAGCCAGAAAAGTTGATCTCAAAGAAGAATAGACTGGTGATTACTAGTGGATAGGAAAATTAGTGGGGAAGGAAGAAACTGAGGATTATGTAATAGGCACCAAACTAGTTAGACAGGAGGAATGAGCTCTAGTATTCATAGCACACTAAGACAAAGTTTACAGCAACTTATTAGTTACTTTATAAAGAACTAGACAAGAGAAGTTTGAAAACTTCAAATATAAAGAATGATAAGGAGATGGATATGCTAATTACCTTTGTTCATTGCATATTTTTACATGTACCACATGATTATGCTTTAGTCTATAAATATGCACAAATAATTGTGTTAACTAAAAAACAATAAAAGCATAAAAATTAATGAAATTCTTCTTTACAAGTAATTTTTGAGACAAAATGCAAACTCCCAAAGGAAGCAGTGTCACCACTTATCCTGGAAATACATTTTTTTGATAAGATACCATTTTTTTATTCATTCAAAAAATATCTTGCATGAATCTACTCTGTGTCTCACTTGGGATATAAGAGCAATAGACAGAAAAAAATTCCTGAATTTCAGGGATTTACATGTTGATGCTGCCGTGTCCAACACACACACACACACGCACACACACACACCCACACAATCTGGAGTGTGACGATATCTTCAGGTTACATTTACACTGTTCAAGTAAATTACATATATACATTTATGTATATGTATATATTGTTATATATAAATCATGACATATATAAATTTTGACACATGCAAATATATATGTCAAATTTTATGTTTTTAAATACTGATGTAGTCATAAAATTTGAATTTTATTGTGGGTTTGTTTAAAACTAAACCTGCTCACAGTGACTAAGAGTTAGGAAAATCGTCACTACTTGTCAGGTCTATAAAAGTATACTTACAATACATTTAAAAGACATGAAGTTGATCATTTGTGACTTTAACATTTACTTCTAATATGAATCAAACGTTTCACTGTCTAACTAGTGACTCTGGGGAAGATCGTGGTATGTGTGTGATACCATCAAAGTATTTGCTGACATATAACAATGAGAAAGTGCACACATTGTGATTTTGTGGTAGTTCTTAATTGTCTGTGTGGTACAATAGTACATCATTTAACCAGATCTGATTGAAATAGTAATTGAATATTTGGAATAGTGATTCACAGCTGGCTTTTTCTATGTGTTTGAATTTACCATTGTAACTATAAATTGGTTTTGTGATTCCATTCGTTGTGTATTGCTTTAAATTAAACTGATGGGATTGATAATTGAATGACAGTCATAAAAGCTGTACAGCTGGTATTTCATTATCTTGATTATTTTCTATCTATTGTGCTCCCATGCAAACCCTACAACTTTCTTTTTGCCCATCACTATCAACAAAGCAATAGGTTATGCATGTTAAACATCAAATATCTTAATCAAAGTATTAACATAGATGTCATTTTTACATTTTCATTATTTGTAATTCTAAAAATTTTTGACAACACGAGCATAAGGCCGACCTGAGCTACATAGTGTGACCCTGCCTCAAAAAATCAGGGCTGGGAGTTTGGCTCAGTGCCTTAAGCGCCTGCCCTGCCAGGCGCGAGGTTGTGAGTTCAATCCCCGGTGCTGCAAAAAAATAAAAAAATGAAAAATAATAATAAAAATTTTTGAGAAGCTATTATGTTGAAGCCACCACCTTTGCATTTTTAAACAATAGAAATAATTTGAGTACATTGTACTCTCACCCTAGATTTTTCACTCTACTTTCCTTTTAATTTATTAAAATATTTATTTTGTAACATCACTTAAATTCATATATTTATTTCTGTGATAATAGGACCACAAGTGTTTCATAGACTTGCAAGCAGAAAATTAAATTTGTGTATTGCTTGTAACAGTGTGTCAGCAACAGAACAAAGAGCAAAATGGAAAGTTTTTATTGATTGACTTCCAGTTTACCATTTAAGATTTGTTTTTAATGACGAGCACTCTTAGGATCATTTCCTAGGTCAAATTTGTTTTATCACTTTTTTCCTTTTCTAAATATTTTAAAGACTCACCATTGATTATCTTATTTTTCATCTGATACACAATGCCATATACAATCTGGTCAATCATCTGAATTCTGGGTTGGTGTGTTGTTTGTTTGTAAGTCCATCTGTAACTAAAGCATTAAATAAATCTATTTTCATAATATCATCAATGGAAGAATGAATTGCAGAAGAAACATGAGACAAACAATCGCTATTTCAATAGCAGTTGATGTGAGAGATAAACAAGGTTAACAGAAGCAAGACAGAGATCTACAAACCATGTGAAATATGCCATCTATGATTGGTCTTCAATTAAAGTGTGTTTTATATAGTAAACATTACGATTTACCAGGTATAACACAACTGATACATTTAAGGTACACATACCTTGTGGTTGCTTCAAGGTCGAATCCTCTCTTTTCTGCGGCAGGAGACCACCACTTCAGGCATAGTGAGGCATCTCACAAACGTACATTAATCATTACATAAATGTCACCTTCAACAAAACCAGCAAAAATGAATTCAGAATCTTACTATGTAGGAAGCAGAGCAAGAGGGCTGCAGAGTTACATTTTCCTGTCATCTTCTGCCCACAGAGACCATAATTTGAACATTTATTAAAGCACAGAACCACCTTCACAAGAGATGAGGAAATCAGTTGAGGGATTTAGTATAACAAAATGCAAAGACCTATTGAAGAAAGCGGGAAAGAAAGACTTGCCTGTGACAACTCTCCCTCATTTCTCAGCAACCCAGTATGTGGATTGCTACCTCCGGCTTGGAGTAAGGAGGGTGAATTGAGTCCAGGCCTTAGGTTGCATTTCAGTTCTCTGCCTGCCAAGGTGAAAACCTACCGCTGGATAAAGCCCCTGGACTTCACTGGTCACACCAATACCTGTAGACCGAGCCACTGGAATGGCTTTAGGTCAAGCAGCTGACTGCCTTCAACTACCCCTTCCCTAACCAGAGCCTGGGAGCAACACTGTGTCTGACAGGGAGCAGAGAATGAAAGCTGGCACAGTACTTTGTCTTGAAGCCTAGTATCAGGCCCAACACAGTGAGACTCAGCACCCAGTGGGAAACAAAAGGCCTTGCTCACATTTTGAGCCTCCAGAGCAGTCCCGACATCAGACAGGAACCTGTGCACTGGTGAGACAGACTAGAGTTTTGCCTGCATCGCACCTAGTCTTAGAGCGAGTCCAGGGTACATCACACACTCTTCACAAGAATGTCCAGGCAACTGTGACCGTGAAATTTAGGGATAATTCAGCTTAGTATCTGCCTTGATGGCCAAAGAGTTGTCTTTGCTGCTTACCTTCAAACCCGGGCTATATAACCATTAATAGGCCTGTGTTCACAGATGGAATCCAGAAATGCCTCTGCACTGAGAGAGAGAACTGTACCAGAGTGAGATGGACTTGTGTTTTGCCTTGCATCACCAACAGCTCCTGTGTGGGCCTTGATGCATCCCTGAGACTGTGCAAGTACTAAAGTTAAGAGACTCAGCTGGGACCCAATTTAGTGCAAGTGTGGGTGTCCAGTGGCCTGCCTTCCGCAAAACTACCCTAACCTTATAACTCAGAGAAAATAAGCAGTCTGCTTAGAAATCCTGGAATCACATGAAAAAATAAAGCTAGATTAGGAAGACTTGAATAAAGACTTCCATGCCCAAGTGATACCATATGCCAAAAAGCTTTAAGAACTTTCAGGAAACTATAATCTCACCTGATAGTTGAAATAAGGTGCTAGAAAATGATCTCATCTAGTAACAGTATGGGTGAATTATCAGATAGAGAATTTAAAATTGTTGTTTTAAGGAAATTTAATAAGCTTGAAGAAAAAAACTTTTTAATATTCTAAAAGGGCAAATTTAATGAAGAGTTGGAAACAATTAAAAGCCAAATAGAAAAAAATTTTTAACTGAAAAATACACTCATCAAAACAAAAACCTTGGTAGAAGGCATCCATGGCAGGATAGGTCAACAGAAGAAAGAATTGATGAACTTAAAGATAGGTTACATGAGAATATATATCTGGAGAAGAAAAAAGAGAAAAGAATGAAGAGGAATAAAGAAACTTTATAGCACTCCAGGACAGTATTAAAAAGCACATATTTGAGTTATTAATGCTCCAGAAGGACTTGAAAGTACCAAAGGTGTAGAAGTCTTATTTAACAGGAAACTTCCAAAACTAGGGAAAGATATAAATATGCAAGTATAGGAAGTTAAAGGCCACCAGTGAAATATAACCACATCTACTCAAAAAAAAATCTTATAATAAAGTTCTCAAAGTTGAAAGATAAAGAGAAGATTCTCAATACTAAAATAGAAAGAAACCAAGAACACATAAGTATTTGCCTCATCAACTTAGAGTAGACTTCTCTTTCCAGGAAAGGAGGAAATGGCATACAATTTTATAGTATTGAAGGTGAGGGGAACTTGTCAACTGTGAATATGGTCTCCAGTGAAACCACTTTTAGAAATGAAGAAGAGATGATACTCTCAGACAAGCAAAAGCTGAGAGAATATATCTCCATCAGGGACTTTCCACACAGAATACTAAAGATAACTGAAAGAGATGTTAATGAGTAAGGAGAAAACATGGGAAAGGATATAATTCACTAGATGTGTAATTATACAAATTAAGACTACTCTAATATTGTGAACATGGTACTTAAAGCATTGCATCTTTAATATGAAGACTAAATGAATAAAACAATTGCAAATGATAACAACATTAATGTGTTAAGAAATAGACCATATAAAAAGAGGCAAAATGGGATATCAAAAATTCAAAATGTGGAGGAAAAGAAGTACAAGTGGAGGGTTTTTTGGATGATAATAATTTGTTATTTTTTTCTTTCTATTGTTACCTTTACAATCAATGTTAAGTTGCTTTCATTTCAAAATAGCTTGCAATAATCAAAAAATATTTTTCTTAATTCTTATAATAGGTACAAAACAAAAATCTGTCATAGACCAACTAAAAATAATAAGCAAGGAATCAAAACACTCCACTAGAATAAACTACTTTACAACAAAGAAAGGCTGAAGGAGAGGGAGAAAAAAATGAAGTAAAATACAATTAGAAAGTCATTTACAAAATGGTTACAGTAAAATGTCACCTATCAATATTTACATTGAATTTAAATAGATTAACTTTTTTAATTAAAACAGAGTTATTGAATGAAAAAAAAAGATATAGATGCAAATAAATGCTCCTTAAAGGAAACACACTTCAGTTCAAGGTGAAGTGAAACTTCACATAGACTAAAAGTGAGGGTTAGAATGAAATATTCCACACAAGTGGGATCCTAAAGAAAGCAGAAGTTGCCATACTTTTATCACATAAGATACACCTTAAATTCAAAACATTGAAGATACATGAGGAACTTCTTTGTATAATAATAAAGGAGTTGATACACAAGAGGTAATAATTCTAAATATATGGACACACAATATTGGAAACCAAAATATATAAAGCAACTATCAATAGATCTAAAGGAGAGACAGACTCCAATACAATAATTGCTGTCAACTGTAATATCACACTTGTGTAATAGACAAATCATCCATAAAGAAACAGCAGAGTTAAATTGCACCCAAGACCAAGTGAACCTAATAGACATGTACAGAACTTTCTACTCAACACCTGGTGAATACACATTTTTCTCATTGGTATATGAAGCATTTTTCAGGACAGACTATATTATGGGTCACAAAACAAGCTGAACAAAAATTTTTTTAAAAAAACTTGAGAAAGCACACATAACTTTTCTGATAATACAATTAAATGACAAATCCACAATAAGAACTTTGGAAGTGATAGACCTATATGAAATTAAAAATTTAATTTTGAATAATCAAATGTTCTAGGAAGAAATCCAGATGAAGACTAAGAAAGTTCTTGTAGCAAATGAAAATAAGGACTCAATATACCAAAACCTGTGGAATACAACAAAAGCAGGAAAAGAAGGAAATTTTATAGCAGTTGAGGCCCATATTAAAAAGGGTAGAAAAATCTCGAACAGCCTGTCATATCACAAGAAAGTAAAACAAAAAATAACAACAAACAATGAAGTTCAAGTTTGAGAGAAGAAATAATAAAGATCAGAGCCAAAGTAAATAAAATGAGGCATAAAAACAATATAAAGTATCGATGAAACTATAAGCCTATTCTTTGAAAAGATAAAGATAGAAAAAATGCTTAGCTAAAGAATACGGAACTCAAAATCAGAGATGAAAAGAGAGGTATCAACTGGAAAGCACAGAAATACAAAAATGAGTAGATATTTTTATGAATAATTAGATGCTTTTCTTTTTCTCTCTTTGCTGGGACAAAATACCAGCCACCCAAAATTAAGGAAGGAAAGGTTTATTTAGCTCAGAGTTTGTGGGGGTTTCGGTCCATAAGCTCCAAGGCAGGGTGACATGGCACAGAGACAACCATTCATGGTGGTGGAAGAAAGCAGAGCAACAAGAGCAAAAGGGGTGGGGCTGAAGCCTCTTTTTCTCCCTTATATTGTATGCAGGCTACCTGCCCTTGGGTGGGTGTAGTGCTCCTAGCATCTTCCTGACCTCCTCTTGCACAGGCTCAGGATATTTAAAAAGTAAGGATCCTGGCCACCTGTTGAGTCACTCAGTTAACTTCTAAACTCAAGTTGACACAATGAACAACATCCTAGAATGATAAGGGCATGTCCTCTACACTCTAGAATGTAGAACTGCAGTGTTACTTAGTTAAACTTCTAGACTTCTCAGCTATTACAGATGCCAAAATTTTTATAACCTTACAGAAGCGGCCAAATTTCTAGACACATGTGCTTCATGAGACTGAATCATGAAGAAAGAAAAAAATAAAAATCTAAACAAATCAATAGCAGGTAATGGAATTGAATCAGTAATATGAAGCTTCCCATCAAAGATAAGCCAAGAACCAGATGGCTTCACTGTTGAATTCTACCAAACATATGAAAAAGCAGCAGTATCAATTCTACCTAGCTTATTTCGAAAAAATATAGAAAAGGAAAGAATTATCTAAACAGATTCAATTACACTAGCATATTCTGTTGCCAAAACCAGAAAAAAAAGTGAGGGGAACTACAGATCAATATCTTTGATGAACACAGATGCAAAAATTCTCAACAAAATCCCAGCAAATCATATTCAACAACATATTAAAGTGAATATTCTCTATGATCAAACAGGGTTCATTCAAGGGATGATAGCCTCATTCAGTCTACACAGATCAGTAAACATGATACCCTACATCAAAAAAATGAAGGACAACAATTATAACTATTTAAATAGATGCAGAAAATAATAAAAATTCAATGCCTCCCCCATTATAAAAGTGCTGGTAAAGTATGAATATACCTCGACACAGTAAAACCATTTGTAGTAAGACAACAGTTAACATAACACTGAATAACAAAAAAGTGAAAGTTTTCACTGAACCTAGAACATCACTTTTATTTTAAAAAATGCCCACTTTTATTAAAAAAAATTCTGGGACTTCTAAACCAGAGTAATCAGGCAACAGAAAGAACAAACCATCCAAATTAGAAAAGAAGTCAAATTGTTGCTGTGTGTAGATCATACTATCTTATATACAGAAAAGCTCAAAAACTCCACCAAAACACCTTGTTTTTAATCAATGAATTTAGGGAGTGTGCAGCTTACAGAATCAACATACAACTATCAGAAGTGTTGCTATATGACAATAGTGAATTATCTGAAATAGATAAAAATATATAAAAAGGCAATCTTACGTAGAATAGCCAAAACAAAACAAAACAAAAACAAACTGCATTCTAAATATAAATTTAAAGAAGGAAAAGATCTATACATAAATCTTTCATGGACATAATTAAAAGAACACAAAAAAGTGAAAAGACAGTTCATTTTAGTAATTGAAAGAAACAGTATTGTTAATATGTCCATGCAACTCATCCAACACTGTGCATAGATTGAATATTGTCTCCATCAAAACAACAATGACATCCACAAAACTATAAAACGATTTAGAATTTGTATGGAAGCACAAATACACACATACCAAAAATGAAAACAAACAAAAAAGAAATAAAAACTAAATAACCAAAGCCATTTTTAGCAAAAAGAACAATGCTATCTGGATCTCAAATATACAATAAAACTGTACTTGTCAAAACAGCATGTCGTTTTCATCATGATAGACACATAGGACCAACGGAAAAGAATCAAGAACTTAGAAGTTTACCAACACAACTACAACCAACTGATATTCAACAAAGATGCTAAGCACAAACGTTGGATAAAAGATAGTCTTCAATAAATGATACTGGAAAATTTGGGTAGGCACATGCAAAAGGACGAAGCTAGACTCATATGTTACCAGTCACAAAGACCAACTCAAAATTGATGAAAGAATTAAATGTAAGACCCAAAACCATGAAATTACTGGAAGAAAACATTGGGCAAATATATTAGGACACTGGAAATGGCCAGGAATTTTGGATACAACCCCAAATGCACAAATAGACAGATGGAATTGCATCATACGAAAAGGCTTTCACACCCCCAAAGGATTACATCTTTTTTTTTTGTTTGTTTTCTTTTGTTTTGTTTTGCGGCACCGGGGATTGAACTCACAACCTCACGCCTGCCAGGGCAGGCACTTAAGGCACTGAGCCAAACTCCCGACGCTGGTTTTTTGAGGCAGGGTCGCACTATGTAGCTCAGGCCGACCTTGCACTCGCGTTGTATCCCAAACCAGCTTCGAACTCACAACGCCCCGCCTACCTCAGCCTCCCAAGTGCTGAGGATTACATCTTACTTTAAAAAAAAAAAAAGCATCTGCACAGAAAAGAAAACAATCAACAGAGTGTAGAGGCAAACTTCAGAGAGGCAAAATTATTTGCCCTCTGTACATCTGATTAGCAGTTGATATCCAGAATATATAAAATGCTCAAAAAAACTAAATATCCGTAATCAAATCATCCCATTCCAAACTGAGGGGCACTCACTTAATAGATCTAAGCAGACAATTTTTCAAAAAGAAAAGCATGCAATTAGTCAACAGATATGGGAAAGAATATTCAGTATTAGTGATCATCAGAAAAAAGCAAATCAAACCATAATGAGATACTACCTTAGTCAAATAAAAATAGTCACTATAAAAATATCAAAAGATAATAGCTGCTGGTGAAGATGTGAAAAAAAGAGCTTTGCATACTGTTGTTGGACATTTACATTAGTATAACAATTACAAAGAACAAGATAATTGTTCCTTAAAATACCACTACAGAATATATATTCTAAGGAAATGAAATCAGTATGCATAACAGGTATCTGCAACCCATATTTACTCCAGCATTATTTACAATAGCCAAGAAACAGAATGTAAGTGCCTATCAGCTGATTTTGGATAAATAAAACATGAAATATGTATACAATGAAATATTATCTAACTATACAAAGAGTGAAGACTTGTGGCCACACAGATGGAACTGGAGATTATTTTGTTAAGTGAAATAAACCAGGCACTGAAAAATAAGTGCTGGATCATTACACAGAGATATGAAATCTAGAAAAGTTGATTTCACAGAAGTTGAGTGTAGGACGATAGCAGAGGGTAGGGAGAGTAGTATGGGACGGGTGAGGAGATGCGGATCCAAGGGTAAAATATTAGTTAGGAGCAAGTAATTTAGCTATGCTATTGCATAGTACAGCACTTTTGAAAGTGTAGCACAAAGAATTTTTAAAGTTTTCACCATTAAGAAACAATAGATGGCAGGGGAAGTGGTTCATTCCTGTGAACCCAGCTAGCGGGGACACTGAGACAAGAGGATAGCAAATGTGAAGCCAGGTTGGACAACCTACCAACGTACTATCTCAAAAGTTTTAAAAAGTGCTAGAGATGTAGTCCAGGGGTAGAGTACTTTCCTTGCCTGTGCAAAGGCCTGGGCTAACCCCTCCTTATGACATACAAAACAAAACAGACAAACAACAAGGGAAGAGAAATGTTTGAGAAGATAGGTGTGTTTAACTCTACTTAAATAGCAATGTACATCATGTATGGGAACATTACAAGGCACTCTATTAATGTATAAACTGTATGTTTTTTCTTGTATCAGTTAAAAATAAGTAGATAATTAATTAGAATGAACAAAGTTGGCAAGATTAAAACCAACTCTTACTTTGTGTACTGACTATACTGTACTGAAATCATGTTTGTTGTTGGTATTTTTTTTTTTTTGTAGTTTTTCCAGGTGCAAAATTTTCAGTGGAGAATCAAAGAATTATACAGAAGAAATCATAGTAAAAATTGCATAAATAACTCAAATTATTGAAATTTATTTCAACACATTTTCTTTGAGGGCGCAGCATCCCATATTAAAAAAAATGAATGATGGAACTGTTTTTGCAGATGTCAAGTCACAGGGGTTGAGGGCAATTTAAGAACCAACTCCTATTTTTTGAGGAAGAAGTGTGCTCTCCTTTTTGTACCAGATAGTAAGTGAACAAATAAGGAATGAAAATTCTCCATTGGTAAATGTTAGCTTAATACAAAGAGAATGTAACAGTTTAGAGTCACCTAAATGTAAAAAGAGTGATAGGGTGCCCAATCTCTATTTCATCATATTGGACATGCTATAATCTTGACTCATATATTGAAGGAAGGATAACTTCTATTATTTCCAGGCTAATTTTGCACATGGTAATATGTGGTGGAGAAGAGAACACAAACCTGAGGTCCTGTATACCTGGTCTTAGTTGGTGATATTTCCTACCTCATTGAATTAGTCCAGATATTTCTCATCTAAACCATTCATTTCTTCATCTCTAGTCAAAAAATTTTTAATAGTTATTTACCTGTTAATAAAACATATTGACAATAAATTAATGTTGTTAAATTCCCATGTAAGAAGAAAAACAAAAATTCTCAAAAAAAATAAGAAAGCAGTCATTTAAAAAGTTAGTCAATGTGAGTATATTACCTTCACATAAATTTTTAGTAAAACAATTTTAATTACAATGTAATTGCAACCTGATGTACTAGTATTCTGTATATGTGAAAAATTATTATTACAAAATTATTTTAAGTGGCTCATAATTGGTAAATGTAAAAGTACTCATTTCTGTACATTAGAACTTCAAAACTTTAGAACAGATTTTTTGTTTTAGCAAAATATATGGTAAATTTATTTGATTTCTATGCATAATCCATGTAAATCTTAATTGGATTTATGCCTCAATGATCAATTAAAAAGCATTAACCATCTGATCTAAGGCCGCCATCTGAGGTACCTGAAATTAGTGTTTTTGCAAACTCTTTATTTACATTTTCTAGAACTATGGTTATCTCTATGGATTTATTTAGTCAGAATTCATGACAACTCTGCAGAGAACTCAAACCACTTCTGTAATGCAATTTTATATTAAAATCATAATTGATGTTTACAACAGCCATTGTGCCTGCTGCTTCTTTGTTCAGTGTAGGGACTAATGATGTTAGGAATATCAGTGACTCTTCTAATCCCAGGCCATTCCCTAGGACTAAAGGGGGTTCACTTCAGAAATAAACAGCATTTGCTCCAATTCACTTTCCTGTTGCTTCTTAAGGGAAATGGTTGTAAAACTTCAAAGCCAGAAAAGAAAAATCTGTGTGAACAAAAAGCCAATTACTACATTTTAAAATGTCACAGTAGATCCACATGGCATGTGACCTAGAGAACAAGTTCTCAAGCAGACTAAGTCTCCCTGCCTCTGCTCCCTAACTGACCTTCTGCTGTAATATATGGATAAGGAGGCTTTTGTGCACTTTCAGTGGAATATTTTAGACTGAAAATATACCGAATGTAATTCCATTCTATTCATGTAGGGTTACCAATTGAACACTTTTAGAGCTAGATTAAGGTTGAGCTGATAGTTTAATATAAGAGTGATCTTTGAGGCAATTAGTTGCTAACTACTTACACTCTTTGACATATGCAAAAATGTTTTTCTGACATCGGATAACCAAGACTCATGGCTTCTGCATTGTTAGTCATTTCATGATGTTACTACTTCCTCCTTTGCATTGACCACATGACTATGTATATGTTAATAAGGTTTATTGCATTTCAATGCTTTCAGCTATTGTCTTGTCCAAAGCCCCGGTGTGCTGGGGCAGTAGACTAGGTTGCTGCAAGACCAAAGAAAGTATCTAGAGATGGCTCATGAGAAATAAAATTTATCAAAATATCAACAGGAAAGGGTAGGGTCAGTTGAGACATATCAGCAGAAAAAGATAGATTTCAGCACCAGCAGACTAGATGAAAAGTCACCAGAACGTACTTGGAATGTCCAGTGGGGGCAAGCTTGACTAGTTAACTGCTAAAAATTCCAGAGACAGTGGGATGGATAATAAAATCACCAGGGTCAGTTGGGAGCAGGCCATATTAAGATCACCTGACAGAAGTCGAAGTGTCCAGTGGTGGTTGGCTGAACTCTAGCACTCAGTTATTATAGGGAGAATTTTATGAATTACTTAGCAGTGGCATTATTAGCTTTATGGTTCCATTTTATGACCACCTTTCCAAGGAGTGGTTGACTTTGCGAATGGGCAAGAAGGCAGTTTGTATAGGTAGCACTAGTTTGCCCAGTTCTCAGTGTTTATCAGATAGCAACTTATTTAGATACTCTGGTCCTTGCCTGCTTACAAAGTTGCCTTGACTTGTTTTATTTTTGTGGGACTGGGGATTGAACCCAGGGTGTCACATATTCTAGGAAAGAGCTCTACCACTGAGCCATATCCTCCCTCCCCTTGAATTGGGATGAGTCTTAGGAATGCAAAAGAGGTATTTCAAGGACATGATATCAAATGCTGTGGTTTTTCTTAGAGATGATACACTTACAGAGCAGCAAGCTTTTGACTGTCTAATTTTTGAGATTGGGAAACTAAAATCCATAGAGATTCAGAAAATTCAAAGTTCACAATCAAGAGGGAGGAGGGAAGAAAAGGAAAGAGGATGAAACAAGAAATTAAGATACATTGCATATATGTTCCAACATCCCACAAGGAATGTAAACATGTACTAAATACATGTACTAATAAACTGAAATTAAAAAGTCATAGCTGTTTAATGGCAAAATAAGAATAACAATATCAGTGTCACTGGCAAGGGGGACTATCTATCTATCTATCTACCGATCTATCTATCCATATGGAAAGTGACAGAGAGGTTTTACTTAGAGCAAATGAAGCACTGACTGTATACAGCCCATTTTGAGATATATCAATGATATTTTGGACTGTATATTGCAACATATGCAATGTATACAACAATTAAAAGTACCTATATCAATTAATTTTGAATTTGGATAAATCTCATATTTTCTTAATTTTAAAATGAAAAAATAAAAATGATACAGGATTTCAAAACAAAATGATAGATTAACAATTGTTAATATATTGCATACTGTTATCGTCAAAGTAGTTGCTCAGATTACAAGATATAGGCATGAAAAATGATTAAACAATGCAAGTACAAACCTTCATTTTGATGAACTAATTGAGATTAGTAGTATAATTATCTACCTTGTGTATGTACACATAATATGTATAAATATATAATCTTTTCCCTTCTTTCTTTTCTCCTTTCGCCCACCAAGTTGTTCTTTTCTTTTGAACAGTTATTCCTCTTTCAGTCTCACAATATCTATTGTACATTTTGGATCTTATTTATTCTTTCAGTTTTTTACACTAGGGAAACAATACAATGTTTACACATGTGAGTCTGGTTTACTTCATTTATGAGTATGTCTCAAGTTGTATCCATTTACCTATAAAAGCCTTGAGTTTATCCTTCATTATAGCTGAGGAGTACTCTATTGTCTAAAAATACCTCGTCTTTTTATCCATTCCATGGTTGATGGACATTTGGGCTCTTTCCAAGATTTAGCAATTACAAATAGTACTGCTATAAACATGGGTGCACATATATTGCTGTGGTATGATGTTTTCAGTTCTTCTTGGAAAATACCCAGAAAAGAAATAATTGGGTTTTATGGGACCTCTAATCCTAGTTTTTTGAGGAATCTGCACACTGATTTCCATAGTAGTTGTACCAATCTCCACTTCCACCAACAGTAGAGAAGGGTTCCTTTTTCCCCACAGCCCTGGGAGCATTTTTATTGGTTGATTTCTTGATGATAGCCATTCTTTTTGGAATGAGATGGAATTTTAGTGCTGTTTTAATTTGCATTACTCAAATGACTAATATATTTATTTGCCACTTGTATTTCATCTGAGAAGTGCTTATTCATCTAAACTGCCCAATTTTGGATTGGGCCTTTGAATTTGAAAAGCTTGAGTTTTTTTTTTTTTTCAATTTTTTATATGTTCTAGATGAAAGTCCTTTGTCTGAGGAACTATTGGCTAACTTTTTTTCCGTTCTGTAGGTTGCCTTTTCACTCTGCTGGTGATTTCTTTTGATGTGCAAAAACTTTTAAATAAGATGAGAACCCAGTAGTTAATTCTTTGAATACTTTCTGTGAAGTTTGGGTTTTGTTCATGAACTCTCTGCCTACCCCTATGTCTTCAAGATTTCTACCTATTTTCTTTTTCAGTCGATTTAATGTTTCTGTTCTAATATTTAGGTCTTTGATCCATTCTGACTTTAGTTTAGTGCATGGTGATAGACATGGGTCTAGTTTTTGCCTTCAGCATGTGGAAAGCTAGTTTTTTCCAGAACCATTTATGAAAGAAACTATCTTTCTCACAGTAAACAATTTTGATCTCTGTGTCAATGAATGACAGTTTCTCTACACATAATTCTTGTCTTGGAAATATAAAGAAAAGCTAAGTAAAAAATGGTGGACAATATCCTGGAAAATATATATAGTTCTTGTTTTCTTCTTATTAAGAGAAGGACTGTAGGACTCAACATTTTTATAAAAGTACTTATAGTACTGTCATGCATCTCTCCACCCTCAAAAATGATCAGAACTACAGTGTTATTTGATGTTCAGTAAAGTGCAAGAGGTACTGAAAAGAGTTCATTGTTTTTGTCTCCTCAGTTTCAATTACCTGCTTTCTTCAGTCAAGTATTCATCAGTTTCTAGGAAAGAGATCTGCTTTTTGTTGCAATGCCCCGCATTCTATAGATGAATATATGTCCAGTTGAAGCTACTAGAATTACAAAGATTGGTTTGAGTTTCTAAAAATGTTTCTCTCTTCTCTATTTTTCGATACAATGATTTCGGGCTAGCAAGAGCTTCATCATGAAGGTCACCAGCCAGGCTTGAAGCAGTGGTCAGAGTTATTGGAATCTCAGCCTCCCTCTGGAGTCTTTATCACGTAGGTAATTTAACACTGTTGTTATTAAAAAGCAAACATTTGAATTTTCACTTGGTAGCAAATACTAATACAAATCTAAGTTACATAATGAAGAATACAATTTAGCGAACAGCAGTGGGTTACTCTGTCAGCTGTGACTTGTCATGTTTACGATATTAATTTGCCTCTATAATTTGATAGAAGTTATACCTATTTATCTCTGTGCACTGTATGTTAGAAAAAGATTAAAAATACTTCTTTGTTGTGTATTAATAATCCTTTACTTATTACAGTTTGGTGCAGAGAAGGGGTTTGCTAACTTTTCATACAAAGTACATTAACTTTTCATATAAAGAAAACAAAAAGGAAGAAAGGTTATAGGAAGAAAGAAAAGTAAATGCATCATTGTTGTTATAGCCTATAAATGACTAATGCACCGCTTTCCTGTTCTGTATGCGCCATTTTATGCTTGAGTCCCCCCTCCCCAGATCGTTGTCTCTCCCTTAGCCAGCCTAAGTTTCTGTTTCCTGTAACTGCTCGCCTACCCCCATTCCGGGAATTGAGCTGTTACAATTTAACATTACCCAACTGTTTCCCCACTGGGTTAAGAGATAAAAACTGCCCCTTCTCATGACTAAGGAATTTACAACATGTGCCTTTCCGGAGATTGGGAGGCGCCCACCGCCGCCCAGCCTCGGACCTCCCTAAGATTGCCTCCTCCAATAAATGTAAAAAGGTCATTTAAACTAACCAATGCAATCTGCTTCTGTACCCGCGCTTGCAAGACCCCTCCTCCCTTTGTTCTGAGGTTTTATAAGCCCTCTCAAAGCGCTAAGCGGTGCGCAGCCTCGGATCGATCCTAATGAGACTGCGTCGCTGGCCTGGCAATAAATGCTCCCGCTCTGAGAAACTTCCAGCGTCCTGTGAGTTTTTATTCGGCCTGGGGTCGACTATATCAATTGTCCCTAATTCTGAGATGCGAGTAAACACAGGAAACTAGATTACTGGGAAAACTTTTAAATAATACTTAAAGTATGACTTTCTAAATGGCTTTGGGAAATGTATTCTCTTTGAGTAAAAGTAAAAGAATCAGAAAACTACAATCCAAGATAAAAATTGCTTTAAAAATTCTAGATAGCCAACTTGAACAATGAGACTATATACAAGCTTAATATTCTAGTTTGTCTAAAATATGATAGTGTGCATACAAAGCACAAGAGATACATTTATCTTTAAAAGATCTATCTAATTTAGGATAATCAATTAACCAATTGTTAACCAATTCAAATTCCAAAAGTATCAGAGCCAATAGGACTCTTTTCTTAAAATTCAAGTTCAGTGGTTCAAAGTACTCTATTTTAATGTTCCTTCTTTATTTCACAACAAAAGGACACTCAACTCTTTCATCACTCATTTGTTGGTGATCCTTGAAACAACGGTCATCTTAATGACTTAGGCTAAATATTGCTTTAAATTGATCTACAAATCCCTAGAAAGATGGAGCACTTCAGACACCTAATGGTCTGAATGTGAACACTTCATTAACATGTGTTTAGAACTTATTTTCTCAAGTAAGACAAGAATCCTTTGAAAGTATTTTGATGCTTGCTATGATCCAAGGTTTGAGCAGTGTTTTCAAAACAGCTACCTTCTTTAATTGTTTTGATTTACTTAGACTATGTCCAATCTCAGACAAGTTCCCAGCTGCTTTGAGTACATAGTAGAATCCAAATGCTGGTCTACTGAATTCGTGCCTAAATACATATGTTTATTCTGTTAGATTTCATATTTTATCTCTTTAGGTGAAATCACAATCATCCTGGCACTAACAATAGCCTTCAACTTTCTTCCTCTCATTTGTTTAAAAATGGCTATTCTGATGGATAAAGTCATTCATGTTAATAGGGTGAATATGAAAAATGATGTGTGTAGAAATAAAACTATCACTCTAACATTAGCTTTATGTTTAAGATATATTAAATTTTATATAAGCCAGCATCTCATTTATGTTTCATGATTATAAATGATTAAAACTGACTAATAATTCTCCTTGGGCCATCCAGTGTTAACTTACAAATCAAAGCAGGCATGTATATGAAAAACTATATATGTGATTACACAATGGGTCTACTTTACTAAAATATCACTTCCCATCATAAAAAGGAAAGGCTGAGTAAATTCAGGGGAAGAGAAAAGAATTGCAAGTATATTCTCTTGGCAGAAATTTTTCTTTAAGAAATAGGTTTAAAAAAGTGTTCAGGGTTCAAACCACAGAAGGTTTCAAGATGAGTTCATTCTATCCATTACACGGTAGAAAAAAGATCATGAGTTTGAAACTGGGATAGAATTAATTTTTATTGTTTAGGAGTATTCTGGTAGCACTGATCTGCACTGTAATGAGATGCCCTATTCTAATTGCCTCTACATTCTGTTGTAGCTATCAGTATGCCCATTTCATCAACTAGAATACAAGATTAAAAACGAAAGAAATTAATTTTATTTATTTTAGTAATTACAGCAGCTAGCACGGTGCTTGGTTCAGAGTAAGCATTATAAACCATTGCAAGGTTTTTCTTAAATGCTTGCATCATAGGCAAAACTATAAATATCTATTAAGATAATACACAAGAAATTTGAAAATACTGTTTAAAATACTAGTTTTTAAAAAAATAAAATATAATACTAGTTTTCTTTTTACATAACAGACTTAGAATGTGAATTTCCTTTTTCTTTCTTTTCCACTTATGTAGCAAGCATTGGGACATTAAGTTTTTTAAAGTAAATATTTTATCATTTGCTTAGCAAATACAGAGTGGGTTTTTAATTTTTATTTTATTTTAAAATGTACTTTTGACATGTTAACTTATACATATTTATTAGGTACCAAGTACCTTTTCTATCCATGTACACATTGTGTTATAGTAACACTAATGTAAACACATCTATCTTGTTAAATATTTACCACTTTTTGTGGCAGAAACATTGAAAATCTTTTCTTTCATGTTTTGAAATATACAGTTCATTGTCATTATTTGTAGGCACTCTACTATGCAAAAGAACACCAGAACTTATTTGTCTTATCACTTAGTACCCTGTGATCCACATTTCTTCATTTTCCCTACTTTGTTTGCGCACTCTAGCCTTGGTAAAGCCTTGTGATACTATCAAAGTCAATGACATCAGCCTTTTTATACTCCACATGTGAGCACATGTAGTTTTTGTCTTTCTGTGACTGGCTTATTTCATATAACATAATGATATCCAGTTCTAACCATACTGTTGCAAATGACAGGTTTTATTCATTTATGGGTTAATAGTATTCTGTTGTATTTTCTTTATACATTCATCACTTGATAGACACTTATTTTGCTTTTATTTCTTGGTTATTGTGAACCAATAAACATGGCAGTATAGAAATCTTTACAACATACTGATTTGATTTCCATTGAATGTATACCAAATGGTGAGAAACACACACACACACAAAACCAAATAATTAATAAAATGATCAATATCACTAGTAATCACCGAAATGCAAGTCCCTTCACTCCAATTAGAGTGTCTATTACCTAAAAAGAAAAGAAATAAGTACTGGCAAGGATGTGAAGAAAAGGGAAATTTTTACATACTGTGAGTGGAAATATAAATTAGTGCATATTATGGAAGGTAGGATGGACGATATTCAAAAATTAAAAATACAACTACCATATTGTAACAGAAAATGCCCTCCACCCCACCCCAGCCTGTATACTTAAGTTTCTTAGTTGCCCAGATAATAGTTCCTGATCCAGTTCTGGTTGCCTCAGTCTCTTAGAAATGTATGGTCAGTGTGACGCAGAGCTGGTCACTATGATGCACATTGTATAAACCACTTCTCAACTGACAAACCATTCTGCCTCTGTACTTCCCACTTGCTTATCCAATACAAGCCCTACTCTACCAGAGATCAGGGCCTGATATTTTGGAAGTGATCCTGATCAGTGACCGTCAACATATATAAATCTCTCTCCAAATCTTGAGAGTCCTTTCAGTGTTTCTGCTTGCCATTGCAATATGATCCATCAGCATTACTATTTTAGAGTAGACTTTAAAACTTAGGATACAAAGAAAGTGACACATCATAGTCTAAAGTTCGCTAATCATCCAAGGTGGTCTTTGCAGTAAAGCTGTCTATTTCTTTCTGTTCCAAATCACAGGAGGGCAATTTGATCATCTCTTAATGCCCAGGCATTAGGAACTTTAGGATTCTTTTGAGGGAAAGAGACAGAAACTGGAATGTTCGACTGAGTGAGGCCAACCAGGTCAGCAAAGACATAAAGATGTAAACATGAACAAGAGATACTAAGTTTACAGACCTTACAGTGTAGGACTAGACAACAAAATAATATAATCAAGTATGGGTACTCAACATTCTTTCTGCCTGCAACAGCTAAAAACTATCCTTTGCATGAGCAGTATCCTACCTCTACTAATGTTTGCTCACTCTCCAAACTCATATGAAAATTTCTGTGCTAACTGAAATGGTACCATTCCTTCACCCTCCCGATCCAATGAAACCAGACTTATCCCTAAGCCTCAACACCAGTGGATGACCAACAGTTCTGAGAACTTTCAGTAGTCACAGAGCAAAAGTAAAGTAAAAAAAAAAAAAAATCAGCTTATTTAGCACAGATCATCAGGGAGATAGAGCTTAGAAGAATGCAATTCCAAGACACCCAAAGATTGTACTGAAGAAATAAACAGCAGTTACCATGACTAACTAGAGATAAAAAGATCTTAAAAGCAGGTGGTACGCACAAAACATGTAAAATCTGACTATTTCCAAAGCATTTTTTCTTACATTTGGATTAAAATGTTTTTGATTTACTTAAAATTCCTTCTATAAGTGCATTAAAATGTATAAAGGAATAATTCATGGCACTTGCCCTAAGGGAAATTATAGTTCAAAAATTAGTCAGATATGCAACCCTTAATCATTAATGTGATAATTTTGGTGTTGCAGTAGAGTTATACGCAGAAGTCAGTAAAGGCAGCACAGAGAGTTGAATGCCTAATGCCTCAAGGCAGGAAGGGTGGGGGATACTTCAGAGGGAATGGTGTGTTTTAGTCATTGGATGGGTGAATAATAATTTTGTAAGTGATCAAACAGAGACAGGATTTCAGACAGTGAGGACAAACTGCACAAAAACATAGGGGCATAGAAACCTTGAGAAATATTAGGGAAACTAAGTAAAATCATCTGACTAAAATGTAAGCTAGGATCTGGGAGAAAAAGCAACATGAGCTTTGAAGTCACACAAACATAGTTTATGGCACTGACCTACCGTTAAATAGCTTGGTGACTTTGAACAAGCCAATTAATTTATCTGATAATTTAAATCTGATAATTTATCCAGTTAATTAATTTATTCATTTATTACTGTTAAAAGAGAAAAATAATTACCTTGTAGAGTTTCTGTGGCACCTAAAAGGAGGCAGGCATCAAAAATACTTCTGCAATCTCTAAATATATTCAATACATTAAGACGTCATAATCAACCTCATCAACTTCAGAGTGATGTACACTCATGGAAGACATTGTGGTCCATGTGTGTAGGGTGTGTTATTTTAAGACTTAACAAAGAAAAAGCAAATTGAGAGTCATGATTTAGGAAAGTCATGCTGACATCACAGAAGATGGCGAGAACTGAATGTGAGAGAACGGTGAGATAAGAGTGACAATGTATATATTTACAGCCTTCAAAATGTATGAGATTGACACAAAGGAATAGGACAGAGAGAAGGATGCCATCATGTTTCATTTTTCCCTTTCTTATTTTTTAGGAGAAGCTTAAGTAGTTTATGGAAGGCGTCAAACACAAAGTCATGACTGAGGTTGCTGTGGTTACAGTAGGAAACAAGAAAATAATGTGGATCTTTTCTTCCAAGCCCCATTCTTAAAATAGTTATTTTATCAGGATTTGTTTTAGAATATTATGTTACATCTAATATTCTGCCAGGTAAATTTTCTGTTTTAAGCTTTCAAAGTAAATATAAAATATAATAATATCTGTCTTTCAAACTTTACCCCTGCTTTCATCCAAGGTATTTAACATTCTGTACATATTATTTGATGAAATGAGTTTAGAATCATGTAATAGTGAGTAACAAATAGTTAGGAAGCATATGAATGCTGTTTCTGGGGATTGTCATTCTCATTCAGAAAACATTATTACTTCACAAATTCTCAGTCGTATCCAGTGTTCTTTCTTCTGAAGGAAACTTAGTTTTTATAAAATAGCAAGACAAGGTACATTGTAAACTCTTCTCTATTTCCCCCAATACTTGCTGTATTAATTTTCATTCTTTTTGGTTAAGACAGGATCTCACTATGTATTCAGGCTGGACTTGAACTCCCTATGTAGCCCAGACTGGCCTCAAACAACAATCCTCCTGCCTCAGCATCCTGAGTGCTGAGATTACAGACATATACCAGCAAGCTAAATTTCATTTTTATTCCTATAAACTTTATTCTAACTATCTAGAATTTTAAAACAAAACATAACAACATTGTCATCTGATAGTCATTTATATTTATATTTGTTTATATTCAAATAGCAAGGAAAGCTAATAGTAATTGAGTAAAAAAAAGAATACATTAGGGTGGTTTATATTCTTGCTACCTTGTTTGGATGAATATTTTGTTGTTTCAGTGCTTCCTATGATACAAGGAATAAACCTAATAATTCTTGTTTTATACACATATTTTAAAACTGTTTTCTTACCCATTCATTCCATAGGTAAATATTTTTTATTTTATTTTAAAGAGACTAAAACCAAACAAATTAAGACAGAATAAAACCAATCAAAACAAAATGCACAAGTGATAGAGGACTTCACAGGCAAGATAATAGGAAACCACCAATGATTACCATAATGCCTCTTGTTATCTTCAAAATTTCTGTTCATACCATCAGACATGATAAAATCGAACAAAGCAGAACAGAGTAAAACTGATTAAAAAAAAGCACTGAATAAAACCAAACAATAAAACATAGCAAAACAAAACAGTGAGAACAATATTGGATTTCAAGAACAAGACAGAAGAAAATCCCCCATAGCTGCTATATTGCATGTTGTTATACTCTAAATAGATGCTCAGACTACTGGCTTGACGCTTGCCATGTCAATCAAACAATACATGTATTAAGTTGTTTTTGTACCTTAGTTGCTATCAACTCTGAATCAGCTGATTGCCTACAGAGGGCAGGGAAGGGGGCTCAGCTCTTCTTGTTTCTCAGCCCTCAGCCTGGCTGGCTCATGGGAAGGGTGAATTGGCTTTCTGTTTCTGCTTCCTCCCAGCCCATGGCTGCTGTGGCTCACAGGAAGGGTGCATCCATGGATAAATGTTTACTGATAACTTATTCAGTGATGGACATAGTTTCAGAAATGAGGAAGTGAATAAAATAGACCAGAATCCTAACCCTAATGGAGCTAACATTCTGGCCAGGGAATTAAGATTGGTTTTATTTTCTTTAAAATAAAATTGTCTTCACAGAGGTAATGAATGCAATCAACATAAATCAAACAGTGATAGCTGAGATTTACCATTTGAAAGAATGAAGCTCAGGAATAAAAAGATGTGAAGGAGACAAAGGCAAGTTCTGTTGTTATTTAGAGGGAAAGCGTGTGAAGAAATAGCAGAAATACAAAGATCTGAAGGTAGCAACATGCTAGAGAGTCTCCTTAAGCAGCATAGGAGCCAGTGTAGCTGGGAGACAAAGGGGACGGTGTTTAGAAAGGAAGTCTAAAAATTAATAATGGACTGTATACAATTTGAAGACTATTTTTAGGAATTTGCCCCTTTACTGTGAGAGAGATGGAATCAGAGAAGAGATCAGAACTGATCAAGTCAAGATCTAACACAACTACTTCAATATTTCTGCATTTCTGGATTGAAAAGAAACAGAAGGTCAAGAATAAAAACACACCATTCAGGGGTCTAATATAAATAATCCAAGAGAGAAAGATGGTGGCTTGGGTTAGTCGTAGCAATGGAAATCACAATATGTGTATTTTGGTTCTATTTTAATTTGGAACTGAAAAGATTTCTAAATGAATATGTCAAAGATGGCCTCAAGCTTTTGGTCCTGAGCCACTGAAAGAATAGTGTGATCACAAACTAAGATGGAAAAAAAAATTCTGGATAAAGTTTGGGAAGAAATACTGGAAATTCCATTTGGGTCCATTTAATTGAAGGTATATTAGACTCCCAACTGGACATGTCTAAAAGCAGTTAGCTGGAAAGTTCAGAAGGAATACATTCTAGAAAGAAAATAGGAGTTATCAGTATAAAAACTATATTTAAAAAACTTATCACTGGGAGTGTCTATCAAGGTGATGGGTGAGTGGAGAAAAGGTCTAAGAACAGAAGTTGGCATTCCAAAATTAAGAAATTGGGGAAATGAGAAGAAATAAACAAAAGATATTGACAGTACAGATATTGAGCCCATATTGTAGGAAGGAAGCCACCAGAGTTTGACGTTATGGTAGCTATGCATACACGGCATTTCCATAAGAAGGAAAAGTACTGTGACTAATGGAGACTGAACAGTGACTACTGACTTCAGCAACATGATCAGCACTGCAGATAGGGCAGCAGCAGTTTCTACAAAGAGGATGCAAACTTTGTAGAAATGAGTTTAAGAGAAAGTAGAGAACAATTCAAAACACTAAATCTAGAAATCTTGTCCAAGGGGTGTTGCTATAAAGAATACACAAATGTGGGAAAGTCTGTCTAAAAAAGTGAAGGCAGGACTTAGTGGAGATGGGGAGAAAATAATGTTTTGTGTAGATGCATTATATTATTTAATAATTCCAAAAACCCTGTTAGGTAGATACTATTTGCTTCCATTTGTCAGGAAAGAAATAAAAATGGATCAGATTAGGAGACACCCAAAAGTCTTCAGTTGAATTAAGATTAACAAGAGTTTACCTACAAATCCTTTTATTCTGGAGCCCCCTACTGCTTCATCTGGGAGCCTTTCCCTTCCAAGAAGAAGCTCCGAAAGAGAGGGAGGGATTCTTCTGTCTAAAATAGAGGCCAGTTCTCTATTTATATTGCTATTCACGCATACGTGTGTTTTCTAGGAGTGACTTGTGTACTCATACGTAATTTTTTCTCCTAATATAGTGTTATGCACAAATCATTACATATATTTTATTGTCATGATGATTACTGTTGGTGACTATAAAACTTCAAAAAATTTAACTGCAAAATCCATTGCTTACAACTTGATAAAAAGACTAGCCATGTGAACAATGATTTTGAAATAGTATACACAATAAACATGCAAAGAAATTAATATTGCATATTTAAATTCATAAACATTTTTATTTTTAATGATTTTTCATTTTATTATTTTATCGAGTTACATTCTTTTTAAGAATTAACATGAATATATGCTGTAAACTCTATAGTGGAAAATTCAGTTTGTGTACTTTTATAAGATACAAAGTAATATTTTAGTTATTAAGGTGCAAAGATCTATATGCTCTAAATGTCTAGCAATTTTGTATATATTAACTTCTAAAAGAAATTATTCCCCATATGCTTTCTTTGATTGAAAGCAGCTAATGCATATTTATTTTGGTGTGATGATTGTCTAACAGAGTGATATAAGTATCCTTAGGAAAAGAAATTGCATTATAGGTAAATGAAATTTTCATTCTATTTACAGATATCTAAGATTTTATTTATTCCTTAAGTAACTAAATACATTGTTACTGTATTTATCCAAAAACTAATTAATTCAGTTTCTTCCTCCAGCATCAGTGAATTAGGCTACCCTGCTGTTGGGGAGTGTAGGATATGAAAAGGAAAATAATTTTGAGATGGTTAAAATTCATAGTTGTGGGAATTAATAACTATGTGAGGAGAAAAACATGCTTCCAGCAAAGAAGTGAACACAGTGATAATTAGAGTGCGTTCAATAATATAAAACTAATATTTTATGACTCATGTACATGTTCTTCCATTTGATGAACATTTCAAAGCTTGGTAAAGGATATGTTACCAATTAGTTTCTTTAAAAAGTACATCCAACTGAAGAGAAATTATTCAACAACTGAAAACCTTATAGGAAATGATACGAAACTACTCATTTAATAATTGGTACTCTTCACGATATAAATAAGATTTCCTTTGATTTTAAAAAACTCACATCATATCAAAATACTGTCAGTTCTACATTTATGTATGCTATGTATCAAAAGTGGTTAGAAAATTAATTTCCAGCTTTTCTTTTGATAGTATGAATGATGGATATATAAATGTATGTATGAATGTAAATGTGTTCAACATTTTTGGTTGAAATAATAAAAATAAAATGATATGAAGACAAAACAACACTGCCTCACATTTCTGTTCCAATAGAACTGAGATAATCATCCTTAAGTGACTGTCTAATACTCTCATACTTTTTCTGTAGTAGTCAGTATACATCAGCCTGGATTTTGTATTTATGATGATCTCTTGTACACAGATATAGATACACACACACAATTCTACATGACTCAGATATTATGTACAATGAATTTTGGTGCTATGTTCTTTTACACAGTTTCCCTCTTTTTTTTTTTAATACTTCTACCCATTCCATCATCCATATCTACTCTTTACCACATCACAAAGGGAAGTACTAGGTAAATATGTCTAAGGCATCTGAATTTAAACATCTGCTTTTCCTATGTTCTTGTAGTTGTAAACACATAAGTAGAAATTTATATTAATTATAAAAGTGTATTCAAAATAATTATTACATTACTTTCTGTGTTATTTTCACTCAGCAATAGCTTGTGAAGTTTCAAATCACTCTTGGTCATGTGAGTTAACTTCAGTTTAGTCTTTGGAATGAATACATAATATTTAATATTGTAAATGTACTATTACTTATTTGACCAAATTGGCACAATCTTATTTTTTAGAATAATAATAGCACTTTAATGTGCAAGGCTATTGAAATTATGATTTAGTAAGCATTTCCCTACATGTTCCTGTTTGGACACCTCTGTGCGCACCTTGTCCTGATAGAACTGTCCAAGTAGAACCTTGTGTCACTAGGGTGAAACCCAGGTTAGGGGATTGCAGAAAAGGGATTGCGTACTGTTTTAAAATAAATAACATATTTGCATATAAGCTAAAATATATCATTGAATTTTATTTCAAAAATTTTATGCTCCAACTCAAAATCGAAAATAAGATTAATTCTTGACCAAATATATATTTTGTAAATATTTTCTCCCATTCCATAGGTTGCTTCTTCATTCTGTCTTTTGTTGTGCCCAAGCTCCTTTTTTGATTTCTTCTGATTTTTTTTTATTTCTTAAGTGATCAGGAGCATGTTATTTAAGGTCCAGGTATTGTAAAATTTCTGTGGATTCTCTTACAATTGATTGTTGGTTTCAGTGTACTACAATCTGATAGTATGGGTGGGATGATTTCAATTATTTTGTATTCATTTAAGGAGGCTTAATGGACTAATATGTGGTCTGTTTTGAGGAGAGTTCCATATGATGTAGAGATGAGTGTGTGTACATATCTACTAAGTCCATTTGTTTAAAAGTTTGTTTTAGCTCTGAACTTCTTTATTATTTACTTGCGTAGTGGATCTACTTGTGGAAGTGAGATATCGAGGTCACCCATTATGATGTTGTTGGTGTTTATTTGATTTCTTAATATCTAGTAGTGTTTGTTTTATTAGGTTAGGTGCATTGATATTCAGTGCACATATATTCACAACTGTTCTCTCTCCCTGTTGAACCGTTCCTTCTACTCATATGTAGTCACTATCATTGGCTCTTCTGATTAGTTTTAGCTTGAAGTTTACTTTTTCTGAGAATAAAATTGCCACATCTGTTGGGGTTCTGGGTCCTGGAACATGAAAATTACTTTCCATTCTTTGATTTTTAGTGTATAAATATCTTTTGGGTTTAGATGAGTCTCTTGAATGCAGCAGATAAATGGGTTGATTTTTAGCCCACTCTGCCAACCCGAGTCTCCTAATTAGGGAGTTGAGTTCATTTACATTGTAAATTATTATTATTATTATTATTTTTTGTACCAGGGATCAAACCCACAACATTGCACCTGCCAGGCAGGCACTTAGGCCACTGAGCTAAATCCTCAGTCCTATTTTTTATTTTTATTTATTTATTTATTTATTTTTTGTGGTACTGGGGATTGACTTCATAACCTTGTGCCTGTCAGACAGGTGCTTAAGTCACTGAGCCAAACTCCCAGCCCTGGTTTTTTGAGGCAGGATCGCACTGTGTAGTTCAGGCCAGCTTTGCGCTTGTGTTGTAGCCCAAGGTGGCCTGGAACTCACAACACTCCTCCTACCTCAGCCTCCCGAGTGCTGGGATTAAGGGAGTGTGCCACCATGCCCGGCTCTCTGGTCTATTTTTTAAAACAGGGTCTCACTATGCAGTTCAGGCTGGCCTTGAACTCACTTTGTAGCCCAGGCTGGTCTGTAGTTCACAATGGTGTCCTGCCTCAGCATCCCGAGTGCTGGAATTAAAGGCGTGCACCATCACGTCCGGCTTTTTACACTGTAAATTATTATTGAAAAATACTGACTTACTCCTGTCATTGCAATCTTTTTCTTTTACTGACTCCCTTATCTTTCTCCTTTTGTTTAACTGCTTGCACTGTTTCACAATGTATTCATCCCATTTGACTTTTTCATTTGCTCACTTTTTGGTCTCTGTCTAGAATATCCCTGAGTATTTTTTACAGTGCTTGTTTGGTGTCCCTGAGTCTCTTAAGATTTTATTTGTCATGGAATGTCCTTATTTCTTCACCAATTTTGGCAGGTAGTTTTGCAAGATATGTTAGTCTGGGTTAGAAGTTGTTTTCTTTTAGGGCTTGAAGCACTTCACTTCAAGCTCTCCTGGCCTTTAAAGTTTGTGTTGAAAAGTCTGCTGTAATCCTAATAAGTTTACTTTTATAAGCGAATTTTTGCTTTTCTCTGAAAGTTTTCAAGATTCTGTCTTTAAATTGCACATCTGGGATTTTGTCTATGAGCTGTCATGGGGAACTTCCTTTTTCATTTTAGTTATTTGATACTCTGTAAGCCTTGTATACCTGTATGATGAGTTTTTCCCTCATACCTGGAAACATTTTTGTTATGATTTTTATAAAAATATTTTTACTTTATGTGCCTTGTCTTCTAATTTATCTAACTACAGTTAGACTATGTTAGTCTTCTTGGCAGCATCTAATATCTGTTGGATAAGTTTTACTTGATCTCTGATGTGCTTTAAATTTTGCCGGATTAAATCATCATGTGTGTCCATTTTTTCCTCAGTTTTCGAAACCATATCCGTACATTAGCTCTTTTTGCTATTTAAGAATCACGTAGAATTCTTTATCACCAGGATTTTGGTTTAGAACATTTTCATGGAGTCTGTTTCTTTGGTGACTTTGTCATTCACATTCTAAATTGTTCTGATCAGTTCTTCCAATTTTTAATTTTATTTCCCCATAACTACATTTCTCAGTCTGTGTGATAGTATCACTACCTACGGGTTACCTTTTCTATGAACTTTTAAGTTTTTTCCTTCCTCTTTAGTCACCCAGGAGCTCAGTGGTTTGGGGTTTTCCTCTCTTCTGCATCCCTGATCCTGGTCTGTTGTGGGAGAGCGGGGAGTCTTTGGAGCACTTTTTTGCCTCATGTTTCATGTCCCCACTTCTCTTTTTTTTCCCTGTAGGTTAATACTGTTAGTGGAAACTGAGTTAGACAAAAATATTATAGGCAGTCAGATAGGGCTATGTCCTCAAAGGAGCCAGTGCAGAAGTTCAGATACCTTGTGACCTCTGAGGAGACAGACACCTCTTGCTGTGGGCCAGATATCAAGACAAAAGACTGAACAAGTGCACCCATAGCCTAAGGACTGATATTCTAAATAGTTCTCTATCACCCTGAGGAAGTCAAGAGCCAACATCCCAACCCCCTACAGAAAGAGTCATTGTCCTTATACATCCCCGCTTACTACGTGACTTGCTTCCCCATTTGTCCTTGATTTAATCAATTTTACCTGAACAATTAGTCTTATTGGTTAACTGTAGTTATGTCCCACCTTAGGCCCACCTTGCAGGTTTCCATTTTCCCCACCTTGGACCCATCTAACCTCATGGTTTTACTCTATAAAAAGTCCCTAAAAATGACAGACTCTTTGGCAACCTGCTTGGGCCCCCATCTGACCCTCAGACAAAAGCTTTCTTTCTCTCAATAAATATATTCTGCTCTTACCCTCCGTTGTTCCTAAAATTCATACTTCGATTTTAGAGAACACAAACTTGTGCCGGGTATATAGTAGGTTGGGAGTTTCATTCCCCCATATCATTTGGAGTTCTGGGATCATTTTTCCTATATTTACCAAATAGAGTGAAGAGAATTTGTTGTTGCTGTGAGGAACTCTTTAGTTAGGTTCTGTCTTCCAGTGGCGCCTCTGGCTGTATTTGTGGATAGGTATTGTTTACCACTTCAACCTCTTGGATTTAATTGAGTTCGCTTCTATCACTGTGCTGTAAGAAAAGATTTTCTACTCATTCTAACATGAGCAACAGACCCCCAATCATACATCAATCGTACCTATCAGAATTGTTTTCACATTTTTGTCCTTGTATCAATGACCCTAAAGTCTATACTTCAGGGGGCAGGTAAGGAGAGTAAGAGTTAGATAAGAGAAAAATGAATAGATGCTAAAAAAAATTTAAAAAGTAGGATGTTGAACTGTTGGAGTATGTTATAGTTAGATTAAAGGGTTAATGTTGAAAGAGTTTAAAGGTATTTGTGGCACCTGGAAGAGGGATTCAGAGGAGGGAGGCATAATTGGAGATTGAGGGAAGCTGTAAGATTATCAGAACCTGGTGATGTATTTTTGGTTAGTTTTGAATTGGGACAGTGCCTTTCCATTGTTTTTTGTTTTGCTTTTCACTGTTTGCGTTCCTCCCTGGGGCCCCAACCGCTCTTGGGTTTTGGCTTCCAAATGGGATAGAGGGTAGAGAGGAGTTTGGCCTCTGATTGGAGCTGCTCTCCAAATGGCTCACTCCCTAGGTAGAAGGGTGTGGGGCTGGGGCGAACCAGCAGGAGCGCTGCTTCCTGTTTCAATAACTGGATATTCGGTTTGCTCTAGATGGCTCCTCTTGCAGTTTGATTTTCCGTTTCTGAGTGTGATTGTCTCCCCCATTTCAGAACACCTGTACTCTTAAGTGACTCTTCTCTGAGTATGTCCACCGTACCTCCTTCTTTAACCAGCTGTGTTGCACTGTTACACTGATGTATCTCTTATCCCCTAGTACCCTGTAATGAAAAAGCATACCGGGCCTGGTGGCACGCACTTGTAATCCTAGCACTGGGGAGGCTGAGGCAAGAGGATCACTGCACGTTTGAAGCCAACCTGAGCTACATAGTCATTCAAGGCCACCCTGAATTACATCATGAAACCCTTTCTCAAACAAAAGAAAACAAAACAACCAAAGAAAACAAAACAAAAACGTTAAAAAAAATAACTTCTTTGAAAAAAATAACCATACGTACACATATGATATCTATTCTATAGTTATTTCCATTGGGTACTGCTCAAAAGTATATATATATCTGTAGTAAATTAATTGACAGTGCAAAACTAGATTCTCTTCAGCTCTTTTCTGTTTCCCTTCTCTAGCTAGTGACCATGAGGTTGCCAATACCTAGGAGTCTAGGGTAGGACTATCTCACCCAAATCTTACTGTAAATGTCCCCTAAATCACTGACAACCTTGCATCGTTTAGTTACATTCAGTGGAAATATGATCTCTCTTAGCTATCCTCACTGTTTTCTTTTTCCCAAAGAAAAAGAAAATGAAACTTTTGCCACTCCAATGCTATCCTGTAACATTGCACGTACACTCTTTCTCATTTGTACTTGGGTTTACTTCTTGCTACCATAGTAACCAACTGCTTTTAGCAAAATCTTTCACATCAGGTTTCCCATTTTCAATAGATAGTCTGCATTAAAATTTTAAAAATCATTTAAGGCCTGAAATTTTCAATATAATCTAACCCAGGCTTTTTAACAGGTAGAGTATATTTGTTTTCATTTTTAGTTACTTTTGAGCATGCATATATTTATTTATAAAATAGCATCCTGTATTACTGAGATGTTGTTCAATTTTTATATTCATTAGTACAGGCTTGCAGCACATAATGATTACATAAATTGTGGTAAGTTGGTACCCATACATAACACTTCTTAATTCTTCTTACTTCTCCTTCCTGTCATTCCATTTCCTCTTCCTCCATCTCTTGGTCCCTTTATAGTTTGCAAAGCATGTGTCTCCCTGACTCCTATTATCTGAGCTTTATCCTGATCTTTCATTCATTTTTACTTTAATTTTCTCATATAGGAGAATCCATACTGCAATATTTAGGCTTTTATGTGTGATTTATTTTACTTAACATTGTGTTCCCAAGGTGCATCTATTCTTCTACAAAGGACTGAAAGTTATCTTTCTTTATAGCAGAGTGTATAATACCACATTTTATTGTCTGTAAATACTGCATTTTCTTTATCCATCCAACTCTGGGTGGACATATGGGCTCTTTCCAACATTTAGCAGTTATGAATTATGCTGCTATAAACATGCACATTCATGTTTATAGCAGCACTATAGTATGATACTTTAACTCAGGAAGTTACCTATAGGGGAATAGCTGAGTTGAATAAAATTTCTATTTTTAGATTTTTGAGGAATCTCTATACTGATTTCTGTGCCAGTTTTATTAGTTTGTGTTTGCACAAATTTTGAAAGGTTTCTTTTAACCCATGACTTCTCCAGAATTTGTTATTGCTTAATTTCTTGTTGATAGCCATTCATGAGAGATGGAATATCAGTGCTGCTTTGATTTGCATTTCTCTAAGGACCAGTGATGTGAACATTTGTGAATAAATTTATTGCACATTTATACTTCTGTCTCTAGAAGTGTTTATTTTTTTAGTTGCCCATTTTTGACTGTCTTTTATTTTATTCATTTTCCTGAGTTCTTTATAGTCCTGAATAGCATCACATTTTTTAAAAAATTAGAAAATAGACTCATAAACCCTTCTACTTTTTGCTTTCAGAGAAGGCAATTCAAAGGCTAAGCGGTCATTTTATTATTTCTAGAAAACAATTATTTTGAAAATTCTAGAAATTATGCAAGTGTTTGTATATCCAAATAACATTCTGGCCTTTTTATATTAGAACTGTAACTAATTTTTGATTTTAAGTTCATATACTGACCCTACTCTTTACCTATATTGATATAAAAGCAGAATAGGATTTTAGTTTTGCTCTTTATAGTAAAATATGCACCATTTTTTCCAAAATGTTGTTAAAATCCAACTTCTTTGGCATTTGGAATTTTGTTTCAGTTATCCAAGATGCTGTATACCCTATCTAATTAGTTAAGCTACCAATACCATTCAGGTTGAAAGAGTTGTCGTGTCCTATCACTTGGTCTACAAGTTACAGTTTCAGCATATGACAGCTTATCTTTAACTACAAGGGAGAGAGAAACAAAATTTTTAGGAATAATTTAAACTCTTAAGGAAAATAACTTTTTCTGAGCAAATAATTTGTATGAACAAGTGAAATGATTGGAATTTTATAAAGAACAGTGAATCCAGTTACTTGCATTTTCAAAAAAAGCAGAAATCTGAAAAAAATGAAATTTAGGAAATATAAATTTAGGTTTCCATAGAAAAATATAAGGACAGTGAAGTAACAGACTGAATTTATACCCGAAAATATGCCAAAAGTATTTTCTGTACAAATAGGAAATATAAAGTTGATAATTTTTTAATATTTACTGAAATTACAGAGAACTATAAAGATAGAGCAATACTTTGAATTTGTATGTTTCTATTACTCAAGATATATTCTATAAACATGATATCTGAAAGCTTTAAATAGGCTAAACAATGTCTGAATAAATAGATAACATTTTCAAATCAATATCCCCAGAGACCTTGCAATGTCACACAAAGCACTCTAAGGTTTCCAGTTACGATCAAGTATAGAATATCTAAAATGGAGAATTCCTGCTCTATAAAGGGTTTAAAACAGGAAACAATGTAATTAGACACACCTAGTACACATGTCTGTGATGTCTGAAAGCTGACCTTCCTTGCCTTCCAAATGCTTATACATATATTAATCACCTAGTGCACACTGGGAGTATTAAATGCATTTTTGGAACTTCCTTCATTACAATATATACCAAAAACTTCTTGTAATAACCAACATATCTCAACCAACTCTAATACATAAACACCATTTTTCTTGTTCTAGCAAGAATTTTAATGTGATTATTTAAAATCATTTTTATGTTGGAAATGTCTTCTACATTTGGAAGATAGCCAATTTTTTTGCAGTAATGTCAGTCATAATTGTACTGTGATGGAGGAAGAACCAGATGTGAAACTAGAATGCACAAATTCATGGTTTAGTGTAAACAGTTTTACATTTGAATTTCAAGAAGTTCAAAAAGATGGCTAGACCTATGAGTATGGATTCTCTTCACTGCTCCATTCACTGTTCCACTGTAAAAGAGAGGATTTGAATCTGGGGCATTGTGGTTTAAATCTAGAATGGCTTCACAAAGGCTCACATGTTCAGAGATTGGGAAGGTGATTGGGTCATGGTGGTGCTACATTCATCAGGGGATTAATTCACTGTTGAATCCATAGCTAAATGTGTCATTGTACGACCTGGTTGGAAGAGGTAGGTAACTAGGGGCATGACCTTGAAGGATACATCTCCCTCTCTGTCTCCTTCTTTTCCTCTTTCTGCTTCCTGGTTTCCATCGTATGAGCCAGTTTCTTCCACCTAGCCCCTTTCACCAGGCCTTTTATGCATTGAAACTGGTTGATCATAGTCAGAACCCACTGTGAGCCAAAGGGAACCTTTCCTCTTTTAAAATGTGGGTGATGTGTCTCAGCAATGAGAAAAGTAACACATAGAGAAACATGTTTCCTATATTGAGATGCAGCACAGAGAGAATGGGTAGAATTTTCAAAAATAAAAGATATAGGTCCGGTAGATTTATTCTCTTCTTTCTACCTTTTTCAAAGTAACTACAGTGGTAATGATTTTTTTCTTCCTTTGTGGCACTTTCTCTCCCATTCTGTGACAAGTAATTGACAAACATTTTCTGTTTTATACTCCTTAGAAAAAGTTGATTGTGATTCACTGTCTTTACCATTGTACTCTTAGAGGAGATTTTGTGTGCATGCATATGTGTGTATAGTTACTAATTTTAATTCAGTCCCTCCTAACATTAATTGTTCTGGGGAACATTTTCTTTATTGAATGAAACCACAATAAATTATATTCCTTATAGCTATGCATTTTATCCCAGATTGAAAAGTAGAAAAGACATCTATGCACTTCACTTGAAATATCAGAAGAAATCCTAGCAGAAAAGGGCAGATGTAATATATGTTGGCAGGATATAGGCCTCACTTAATTGTGAATATGTGATAATAACTGCTATAAGTAATTGAGAACTAAAATACAAAAGGTAAGAAAAACTGAGCCTGGAGTAAGGATCAGAAAAATGCCATTTTTTATTGCTATCATCAGCTAGCGTTTCCCACAGAGTATGAAAGACATGAAATTCTTGAGCATCTAATAGTAATATTAATAAATGATGTTCTAAACCATGTCTCCAGAGAGGTTACCCAATTTTTATCATTGAATAGCTTTGCTTTTGTCAAATGAAAGCAGATCATTACATGATTAAATGGATATGTTTGTGTGCCCATGTGGGTGGTTTATGTGTATTTTATTTCCACCCTTCCCTGAATCCTTTACATAATAGAAATAGAATAAAATACAAGGTAGTCTCACAGGACCATCCCTAGTGCTGAATTACAGATACTTCCCTTCTTTAAGAAACAAGTACTCACTGAGACTTTGATTTGAACCATGTATTTGACCCTTTTACAGAACTACATATCCCCTCTGGCTCCTCTTCATGTAGTCTGTGTTTGGCATCTATTTAGCAGTTAGCGAGGGCAGGTCTAACCTGCTGAGAATTGGAAGGAGAGCATTGTTTTTTTAGGGGCCTATGATTTCATGAGCTTTGACATCTGGACCTCAGAAAAAGAAGCAAATTTCATAGCCTTACCATGAATCATTCGATACACATCCCTTCGGAGGTGGTCCTAACATAGCCCTCAGTTAATGTCAAAGACAGATGTTTTCCCTTATGTCTCACTTGGACTCTTAAAAAATAAAACACGCACACACACACACACACACACATACACACATATGCACACACACACACACACACACACGAATTATTTTATACTAAAGCCTGTTCAGTTAAAATAGATGAAAAATACAAGCAGAAACTTTATCTTCTATTCAACCAATTGCTAAAATAATTAGCATATGAAGTCTGATCACTTAGGCATAGTTTTTGTTACATTAGAGTTCAAAAGAGAACTACATTAAAAAACTATTCTATAATGAAGGAGGAAAAAGTCCTATTGTGTGGTGAGTTGACAGAGTGCATCAAAATTTACCAGGAAAAGGACTGCACTATGAAGGACTTTTTTTGCCTCCTATGCAGAAAATTTTACACACAAGCACACAGACACATATAACATGTATGCACACACATGCACACACTCAAAGAGAGCAAGGAGATCTTTTGACTTATGAAAACAAGAGTAGAATAAGACAGTTTACTCACTGGTAAGAAAGTACCTGATTGGAAAGTTAGAATTTGGGAAAAATCGGAGGGAAATGTGTCAATACAGGGGAAAGGAAAATATATAGTTTATAGAAGAGATGGAGATTGTTTCAGAGACTGAGTGCCCAAACTGCAAACTAAAACCCACTTATTTATAGCAAAGTGCCAACACTGCAATTAAACCCAAACACTGAGGTTTTGGTTTAGGAGAAACATTATCCAGTGCTCAGTTGAGGGGGCAACTGCATGCCCGCTGTGGCACATGCCGTAGGTTCACTTTCATTGATTGATACTATGTGTGCACTGAGATTTTCTCTGAAAACTTTAATTTGATTTAGCCGTGAAACAAGACAGTATACATTGAAAAGCATAAAGATGTGACAGTAAAATTTGATTTGTATATTTGTCTTGGTAGGTTCAGAAGTTTACTAGGCTACTTCAAGTCTGATTTCCAACAACTGAAAATTGATGGTAGCATCAATTAATAATTGTCTTCAAAATAATTTTTATTTGTTTCTGATGGTATTCAAAATTATTGCTTATATATCAAGGAAAGATACCCATACATGTCTTCAACCTTGACCACATAGAATATTTTTCCAGAATCTTATAAACTGTTAGAAACTCCACTTATCAGGATAATGAAACAGTAACGGGATGCTCTTATTAAAACCTTTGCCAGTGAATGTCCTATTTGTCACAAATAAAATTACAAACATTCCAGATTAAAAATGAGGTTCTGTGCAGATTATTGAGGGTATTTCCATTCCATGGTCCACAGGTGGCTTTCTCTCTTGTTTCCTTAACACTGTAATAGCGAGCATTAAAAAAGGAAGTTTTTGCACAAATTAACTGTAGTATATATTTCATACATGGCCCAAGACAATTCCTCCTCATTCAGTGTGTCCACAGCAAGCCATTAGGTCAAATGAGAGAATCAGGGTTTGTGGAAATTTACTGAACTGAACTTAAGGAAAAGCGGTTTATCACAAAGCCATGTGTCTATTAGAACAGGAATTTACAGAAGCTGCCACAGTTGTCTTTGCCCTTCTCTCCCATTCCTTTGCTTTCTACTTTTCAAGCCTGCATTCTTTCACTGCTTGCTAGTGCCCAGATCTTCTGCATTTATTTTCTAATCTAACAAGTTTTAACCTTTAAGAGGTTTTGCTTCCATTTATTTATTTACTCAATAAGAATTTTTGAGCATATACAATATAAACAACTTTTTTTTTGGTTTTGGAAAATATTTTTTTCACAAAAATGTATCACTTATGATAATAGTAAAACTATTATTATTTTATTTTTTAAATTTTTTATTTTTATGAAGACATTTGGAGTACATAATGATTACTTTATTTATGGGGAGTTGGTACATGTAC